>PVJX010002381.1:0-115000 GCA_004027295.1 Dolichotis patagonum
TGGACGTGTGTCCTGGACGTGTGTCGTGGACGTGTGTCGTGGACGTGTGTCCTGGACGTGTGTCGTGGACGTGTGTCCTGGACGTGTGTCCTGGACGTGTGTCGTGGACGTGTGTCGTGGACGTGTGTCGTGGACGTGTGTCGTGGACGTGTGTCTTGGATGTGTGTCGTGGATGTATGTTGTGGATGTGTGTTCCTCAGCTTTCCAATTTATGGGACCCAGCATTTGACACCGAGTCTAATGAGAGCAGTGTCACTTGGCTCACAGCTTCAGCAGACTCAGTCTATGGTCTGCTGGCTCCAAGTCAAGAGCATCATGGTGGAAGCGTCTGGTGGAAGAAATTTTCTCACCTGGTGGCAGCTGGGGAGCAGAGACATTGACATGAGGTTTGCTGAAGCAAGAATACCCAGTTCTGGGTCACCCACTCTCCAGAGAGCTCCTCTTCTCAACAGGCCCAGCCTCCTAGTAGCATTATTGAGCTATGAACTCATCTGTAGATGAATCTACTGACACATACAGTGCGACCATGAGCCAATCACCTTCATTGAGCCCCACCTTTGACTACATGAGAGTTCTGGGGATCACTTTAGGTCTAAATGATCACAGACTAATTACCATCTCATAACTGTGTTAAAAATGCCATCTAAATAAAATTATAAAAATATAACATAAAACATAAAATTATGCTTAAATGTTAGAAATGGTATTGTTTTCCACGTGCTCTTAAGCATGTTTTATTCTTTACAGTGATTGTAGCTTGGGAGTTTTACTTTGTTTTGTAAAGATTAAGCCAACAGCAGTCATATTTTTAAGTAATCTGTTTAAGGGATTCACCCCACATCTCACATCTCTTAGCAGCACTGGGAGTTCACACAGGCTCAAAGGAAGACACTTGCTCTGCTTTTCTATCTCAAGTACCAACAGACAGATGCAGAGTCTATGCAGTCTCTTCCTCTTGTACAAAAACGAACACAAGAACGGGGGCATTGTGTTAAAGTATTAGTTCCAAAAAGGTAAGAAATCTTGATGATTTAGACAGATACACGAACTTTGACTGGCAATAGCAATTGCTTGACTGTGTGTGTTTGTGTGTGTGTGTGTGTGTATGTATGTATGTGTGTTTATTAAATCAGTTGAACTCCCATGTGTGTAATCAGTGTATCAGTTATGCTATCAGAACCTGGCAAAAATAAAACCAGTGGAACCTATTTTACAGAAATCTTCCCTCTTGGTTGTGGTTCTTACATTGTAAGAAATACGATATAAGCAGAGTGAATATTATCCCCACATTGGAGATAATGTAACTGAGAGGCAGAGTTCCTATGTCTGAGAAATAAAGGAAAATGGCAGCCTAAATGGAGGGACAGAATGCTAACAAGAATCACAGCCTAAGCACTGCACATACATACACGTACAGGAATGCAGCGACATTGGCATTACCCCACTGAATCTGATGTCTGTCTGAACTTCCTGCCTGCAATTGCAAAAAAAAATCCTTTATTTAGAACCAATATGAATTTTCCTGGCTTCGCTGAAAAGCTGACCTCCTTAACCAACCATAGCCTTCCTGAGCTTTTGGTCCCAGGTTGAAAGAAATTTGCTCTTTCACAGCCTGATTCCCAGCCTCTACCCCCTGGCTTGCATCTCCTTCAAGGGAAGGGCTCCCTTTGAAGTCAGCCTCTGCAGCCTGGCGCTCCCGGGTAGCTCTCATTACTGTCGAGGAGGGTTCACAGATGACGAGCCTGGTTCTGAGTCACCCCGCAAGTCAGGTGTGCGATCAAGAAGTCACCTTGGAGTCCTCCCTCGTAGGCCTTTGAACCAATTTTATCTGTAGGGAGTCCAACTTTTAATGTGCAAATCTAAGTAGAAAATATACTTGACAGAAATTTAAGTTACAGTAAAATAGTGTCTGCTAATTGCGGTGGACACTGTCGTAGGCAGGTGAAACTGGGTGAAGCTGAACACTGCTGCGCATTCCAAAGGGCCGAGACAAAAGCGCAGAGAGCACTGCAGCCCCGAAGCACTCACAGGAAGAGGCGTTTATACACGCGGGCTGCAAGCACACAGTCTGGAAATACGTTACCACAGGCTAAAATTATATAGCAGAGGACATGTTTTCCTTTCCTTTTCTCTGCTCCCATACTTCCAGCAATCCCATGTGTGCTTCCTGGAGTTCAAACTACACACTAAAACAACTTTTGATTGTCCTCAGTAGAACTGGACCCACTGTCCTGAACTTGCACAGAAGACCATCGTGTTTCAGGCAAGTAAATCCATCCCAGCACATAGTACTTTAAATGTAGTCACAAAGACAGGTATAGCTAAATTCTAAAACTGCATTGACACTGACATTTCTCTTCATTCAAAATAGGCATGAAACCAAAGAAACTTGATTCAATTAGGATATTCTTGTTTGAATATTGGACTGGGAAAATATGACAGTCAAGGCAGTATATCGAAGGGTAAGGATTAAAGTAAGAACTGAAAGTGACTGAACATTTCCCAATTTTATTCTTTGATTCTACTGAAACTAATAACAATTGTAGTGCGTAATTAGCCTTTGTGTTTCCCCACAGTTCTGCAAGTAAAATTTACAGTTACAGCATAAGTGACTTCTCAGAAAGGAGCGCTTATTTAACCTACCTGGATGTCTCGAAATATGTATTTACCACAGCTGTTCCTTTGTGTTAAATGCGTTGCAATATGCAGCTTTAATGTAACCCACCATTGATCTGCAGTAAGTGGAAACAAAATCTCTCCTTAATTAGTACCATCCAATCGCCTTTTACACTCCTGCGGAACACACACTGTGAACGGTTTAATGGACTATTATTTAGAAAAGCGGCAAAGGGTGCACCAAAAAGATAAAAAGAAAATGAAAAAGAAAAAGAAATAAAAGAGTGAAAATAAAAACTAGCAGTGTCAATGAAAAGTATGTTGCAAAATAAGGGAAAATACGACCTCGCTTTAGGATGTGCTTCCTTCGCATTTTATGAGAGCGATGAACAGTGCCCCAGTTACTGCCAACAATGGGGAGAAGAGGAGAGAGAGAGCCAGAGAGAGAGAGAGACAGACACACAAACACACAGACACACAGAGAAAGAATCATCACCTTCAACACCCCCAACTATCTACAATGAATGCACTTTCTGTTGCTTTCCCTAGGAACCTGCGTGGAGTGGGGAGGGATAAACAAAGAACCAGGAGGAGGAAATGGGTCACAAATTACCCCAAACACACTGTGACTTGATGCGCACTTCTCATTGCTCTCTTCATTAACCGTGTCTTGCTCAGAATGAGCCACTCGGCCCAAACATAACCAAGTCCCACAGGCAAACAGTTGACCTAACTGCTGGGCCAGGCACCACCTCCTCACTACCGGGAAATAAATTTGGAAATAAAATGAGTTAAAGTAAAATCCACTCTGCTCTCTTTTCTGCACTCAGATAATATGAAAACCATCAAGGCCCATAGAAATGATCCATCTTTCTGTGAAAAAGAAGGCTCCGGGCCACTGCCAATAAGGGTGGCCTTCAGGGCTCCTGAGAGTGAGTGTAATTACACAGTGGAGAGGCTGTTACCATGTCCTGGGACTGGCCTGTTCCTCCTGAGGTCTTTATTCACATTGCTCCCCTGAGCAGCAATCACTTAGAAGTGATGTTAGGGAGACCTGGGAGAGGGAAGAGTGGAGGAAAGAAAAACCAAAGCAAAAGCCTTCCGATGGGTGTAACTGGCCTGTGACTACAAGAGCATGCTGTACTTTGAAAGTAGCTTTAAGAAGCTCCTTCTTCTTCTTCTTGTATTTTAACACAAGAAGACTTAGTTTCAAGACTTGTTCACATTTCATGTGCGTGGTCTCGCAGGGCTGGTTTTCCCAAAGCAGAGACTGCGCAGCAATGCAGTGCAAGGGTGTCCTGTGCAGAAGTGTTCACCATGCCCGGGGCTCTTTGTGATGCTCTGTGGGAAGCGAGGGCTTGCGAACGATCTGCTAGCTGGAGAACTGCTTCTGAGAAAAAAGCAGCAAGCCAGGGAACGGGCTTCAGACTGAACTCCATCACCCTGACTGCGGCACCTAAGTGACTCTTCTTCTCCACTTCCTGCACACACAGTTCCGGTTCCTGTTCCTGCTTTACGGCGGGGTAGGACCAGAGGATGCTGAGCCCCACTCTGCAGGGGCTTCTCTGTCAAAATGCTCAGCCTATGCTTCCGCTCCCCAGTGCCATCCTGTGAGCCTTGGCGATTGCTTTCTTCTTCCTCTAGCCTCCGAGCCGTCTCTGGTAAGCCTGCCCCCTGCCCCCTGCTCCCCTGAACCTGTCTGCAGTTGGAGCTCTCTGACCAGGGCTTCAGATTGAGAATAGGTGTGGTGTGTGTACCTGACCCCTCTGGGAGTGGTTGAAAAACGTATCAAGTTGCTGATCCACTGAACAGTGGCATTAACGGGAGAGGTACCAGGGCAGTTTCACAAGTGACACCCAGTTCCCACAACTCTATCACTGACTGCAGCCTCTGAGTGGAATGTTGCCTCAGGGGTGCAGACAGTTGGTGGCACCTCTCCTGGGCTGGCATCTTGACAGCAGTTTGCCATTCTGTGTCTTGGTGTAGTGGTGTGTGAGGGAACTGAAAGCAGGTCAGCCCCAGCGTCCACACTGGGGTCTTCCGCACCCTATGACGGTCAGCATCACCCAGAGAGCTCAGGGTGGGCACATGGTGCAGCCTGGGGTGTGGAAGGAGGCGAGGTCTCCCGAGTGTCCCCAGGTGATGCTGACACCTCCAGGTGTGAGATCACAGCAGGGCTCAGGAGCATCGAAACGGGAATGTGCTGGCCTGGTGTCAAAAAGTGAAACTCCAACAAATTCAGTTTTAGAATCAGTTGGGTCCCATTTGTGATTCACGAGTCAGGTAGCACCTTGTTCTTAGAATCAGAGTCTTAACGGGCAATAGAAGAAGGGTGGATTCTGTAAGGCAGAAACAAGAAAATAGAACATGAAAAAAGAAGAAAAAAAACCTAGTTGGTTAACAGACTACATTGAGTTACTTTTTCTATTAGGGTAAAAGCAGAGGGGAGTTACTGCACCCACTCAGGTGAGGAGGATTCTTTTGTTTTCAGGCCAACTGGTCTGTGATGGGATCTACCTGCATGCTAAAGTTTCAGCTCAAAGAATGATGAAGTGGCCTTCGACACGGGTGACTCTGCTTTGCTTTGGTCTGGTCTCTTGGGGCCTAATGGTCAGTCTCACTCGGGAATGATGGCCGATGGCCTCCTGTCACTGTTGAACACCCGGAAGTAGACAACACTTGTTTGGGGGAATAGGATATCCACATTACTCAATGAAATTCTAATGGATTGGAGTTATATCTCACTGTGAGGCATGCTTTGATGTGGCATGTTGAATCCCATTACATTTCCACACAGAGCTTGCCTTAAAATTCTGTCTTGGCAAGGGTGGGGTTCACGGAATTGTTGAGCCACAATGTCGCCAAATACTACTTACCTCAGGGTAATAAGGCGTTGTGAAGGTTCTTACAAGATTAATCCAAATCTTGCTTTGGAGAACATAAAATTTGAAACAGCACCCAATAAATCTAACTATATATTAAACTAAAACTACACAGGTAAATAAGCATGTTTGTATTAACTTAAACCAATTTCCTTCCTGCAAGAATTCTCAGGAACTTGAGATTTCTCATGTGCTGAGTGAATTCAAGAAGGAGAATTTCTCAAATTTATTTTATCACAGAAACCTTTATTCAAGGAACATCATAGTAAATGAGGGTCCAGCAAGGGTTTCTTGGGAAGCACTAATCTGAATACTAAAAACCAATTGATGATAGAGTAAAGAATAATTTTATTCTATTTAAAAGAACACAAGTTTTTATTCTAATGACCTCAGCCTTTAAGTAAGAAAGTGTTAGTAGTCAAAGAAAGGAAAAACTATCCTTTACACATGACATTCAGAGTATAGTGTGACAATTTTTTTTCAATTGCCTAAAATTCATCCATCATCTCAAAACTTGAGAACATTTCTCACAATGACCCTTGTTGATGTTGTACCAAAAATACTTTAAAATATTTCTATTAAGATATTCTTTGAAAATCAAAGTTAGAAACAGAAAAAGTTGACGTGAAAATGAGTGTAATTTCTATTCCACTGCTAGTTGTGGGGATCCAGAACAATGCATCGCATAATCAGTTACTGGGTGCATCTTGCCGGAGCTGGTAACTCCAACATACACATGCAAGTTGTGCAGCAGGAACAGGAAGAAAGAAAGCTCACACATGTTCTATCTGGAGAACTAGGTGATCTAAGCTTTGCACCAGCCTCCGAGTACTTTGCAGAACAGTCTTATACATGGACAGTCCAATCAAAGACGATTGAATTTTCTCAGTTTTACTTATTTTAAAAAGTCTTTCCTGACATTTTCAGTTATTGAATGCCAACCATATTAAGCTATAATAAGATCGCCAATGATGGAATAGCAGCACATGATAATGGACTATGTCCTGTGTCTTTTGATTACCCGACAGCTTGATAAGGGCATGCGAAAAATAGTTTAAGTACATTCATTTTACAGAAAACAGGACTCAGTGTCCAACAGATAAAAATGCAGGTCCTATCTCCCCCACACAGCAAATCTGAAGCCATGTCTCTGGGAAGCCTTCTGTGGCCCACTGGGTTTTTTGCCTTGATCTTTCTCAAACCTCCTCTGGACCTGGGAGACGGATTGGAAATGTTTCCACTGCATCCAGTAATCCAGGCCAGAGAATGATCTGTACCCCGCTTCCAAATTCCACTGGATATTTGGGGAACTTTATTCCCACTGAAGGTATTTTTGAAGAACATCAGTGCAGACCAGGGCTGTCAGACAGCTTTGTGGCTTACAGAATTCTGAAGTTTATAGCAATTCTCCTTGGAATTAGGTGCTAACAGTGAAAAACATCAATTACAGCCAATCTTACTGTATTTGTTCTCAAGTAATACATAGATATTTTGAGTAATCCTGAAATTTAGTGACACACAGCTGTAAATCTAGTGAGCTGAGCCATGCTGGTTTTCATTATGCTTCCATTTAATTTTCTAATTAATCTCAGAAAACATTAATTAATTGTGTCTTTTCCACAGGCAGCCTGGCACCCTTGAGCCTGAAACTCCACAAATATTGCTGGCCTCGAGCAGTCAGTGGTAATCAAAATTTCTAATTTGTTTGAGCAATCCAGTGCCTTTTTCCTTACTACTGTCTGTAACACATACTTTAATGTTCTTTTAACCCTTTCATTTTAGAGTTGCTAAGAATGCCCGAGTTAATAAATGAATATATATCTCAGGCCACCTAGAAGTGACAGGACAGAGATGAACACAGTAGAAACTGTGATGTGAAGGCAGAACTGGGCTCTACTGTAAAAGTGCTTACTTACGTTCCTCAGAGATCACAGTCTGATGTCACTGGGTGTGGTACACCTTGCCATCCACTCAAATGCCCCCAAGAATCACCCACTCGGCTCACTGCAAAGCTCCTGTGATAAGTCACAATGAAATGCTTGCATGGAAAAATGTGCACCAAAGCTAAAAGCCCCACAAGTGGTAGTTCTCACACAGCTTTTTCAACCATCAAAAGAGCACATATCTCACACTTTAATTCTTTCCGCCCAGAATGGTATATAAATAAATAATGGAGCAAAGGTGATCTCATTATGCCATTGAACCCAATTTTGAAAACAAGTGGAGATGATTGTATGAGATAGAGGTTACAGGGCAGGGCAAAAAGATTTAGGAAACTGTTAAAGAAGCCCTGTCCCTAACATGCCAAGCTGGTGTGTTAATTCTGTCTTGGTTACTTTTCTTTCATTGCTGAGACAAAATACCCTACACCCAAAGTTAAGGATTGGAAGGTTTATTTAGCTCATAGTGTGTGGAGGTTTCAGTCCATACTCAGCTGGCTCCATGGGAGAGTGGAACATGGCAGAGGAAACAGTTCATGGTGTGAAAAATAGCACAAGCAACAAGAGCAAAGGGGGAGGGAGCACAGAGAGAAGACTCTTTCTGTCCCTTATATTGTATGTAGGCCACGTGATTCACGAATTCTAGAAGACCGCCTCCCTGACTGTATCAGGCTTTGCGGAACATCCAGACCCAAACCACAACACATTGTTTCCAGGTAGCAGCATTTGGCAATCATTCAGCAAGCCATGAAGATTAATCTGAGTGTCTATCCTTTGTACACACACTCGGGACAGCAGCCTTGACCACTGTAGATGTGTAACTGAGGCAAGAGTAAGCCAGGATAAAAAGCTCTTCAAAGTAACCCTTTCACTCACTAGTTTCTTCAGCTCCGCCACTATCTCTTGGTAACATACATTGAGTTTACTGCTCTCTTCTGTGTAAGCATTTGTCTCATCATTTCTTACTGTTCTATTTTAAAACATAGAAAAGCATAATTTGGTCATTTCTTCAGGTTTGATTGTCTTGTGAGGAAGATATCTCTATGTACATGCAAAGATAATACAACTTTTATGCTTCCTTATCGTTAATCAGGTCTTTTATTAATTGAGTTTCTAGATCTAGTCAAACTAAGAACTAAGGAGTGTGAGAATAAAGTATACTTTTCTACATTTACAAAAGTTATGTCTGCCTGTAATGCAAATGCATTATTTAAAAATATGTAATAATTTGTCTCTTTTGACTACAAAGGACATATTAGCCTTTCTTTACATTATACTTCATATATTAAAGAAATGTTCACACTATTCTATTTAAATTTAAAATGTCCTTAAAATTTTACTGTGAAACATACATATAAAATATTTATACTGAATGCTTCTTAGACAATAGTAAATCAGAATTTTCATATACATATCCAAGATGAACAGCCAAAGACGTATCATCTCTTAAACACCTAAAAACTGTATGCCCCCTCATCAAAAATAGCTCCCTCTTCCTCAGCAAAATAGCCACAATATTACTTGATTTTGTGTCTATTTGCTTTTTCACTCTAGTTCTGTTTTTGTTCAAGCATCTCTAAGTGCTATTGTATTTATTTTCGCTTATGTTAGAACTTGCTGTCAGTGGAACTGCTCTGTGCTGTGTTCCCTTTACTCACAGCAGTGGTTGGAGGCTCATTATTGTTAAACCACAGGCAACACTGGTTCCTTTTTACCACTTGGGCTTATTGCATGAATGTGGCCCCATTCCCTTGTCCGTCATTACCACTTACACAGTTTGGGTCGGTCCTGGTTCTTCCCCCTGTGCATCGCAATCCCTGGACTTTCTTCTGCCTCCCAGCTCACACTGCACCGTTTCTCTAGGTGAAATAACTCAGCTGCAGGGGTGAAACGAACACACATGCTTAGCTTTGATCATAATTTCAAGCATTTCCCAAAGAGCATTATATCAATTTCCTCTCCTGATGGGAGAAAAGGATATTTCCTAGACAATTTTCAATACTTAGTGATTTTTAAGAAAATATGTGACAATTAAAATGTGCTCATTATATCCATTGCTTGCATCTTCATGACTAGGCAAGTGAACTTGAATATCATTTCACTGTGACCTTTTCATATACCTTCCAGGAAATGGATTTTCATAGCGTTTGTCCATTTTTTGGATTTCGTTTTTACTTACTGATAATTTTGAGAATTCTTTATTCCAAATACCAATCCTTCATCAATTCTGTGCTATAAATGTTTCTTTCAGTTTATTGCTTATCTTTTTAAATTCCTTTATGATCTCTCAATCAGCAGAAATTCTCAATAGCAAAGAAAACAAATTTATCAAATTTTATTAGTTTGTATTCTTTGTACACAAATTTTTTTGGGATCATATTCTCTATATTGTATTCTTAAACATTTATTTATTTGGCTCTGCATTTAAGCCTTTAATTAAATTGATATAAATGTTGACGTGTGGTTAAGCTAAAAGTTTATTTTTATTTTTTCTCATAATAAGTCACTTGCAAGTTAACTAATTAGTCTGCTACAATTACACAGATATTGACAGAAAGCATTAAACTACTGGATCAGGAGCAACTGACATCTGATTTGCTACAAATATATTTTTCCCCTGGGATGGTAGATAAATTCATTTTTCTTTGAAGAATGTCAGTGTATACCTTGTATGTTTCCGACACTGTGTTATTATGGTGTGATGCTAGTTTAGAATTGTTACGTAGTCTCAGTGAATTGAACTTCTCATCATATTGCTGATAAAGCTCTTTGACTAAAGTCTGTTTGATCTGAAACTAATCAAACACTGTTCAGTATGTTTCTTTTTTAAATGTTTAGATCTAATTTTTCTTTTTTTCCTCAAGATATATCTCTTACAGAGATGTTTGTTTTAATTGTAATATTCTTCTTTTAATCTAGACTCAAATCTATCTTTTAATTGATAATTTAGCTCACTGACATTTATTGTAGACACTGTCTAATTTATAATTGTTTATTCTTTCTTAGTTACTAAATATCTTTTATGCCCCTACCTATTTTTCTTTTTTCCCCTCTCATTCTACTCTTACTGTTTTTTCCATTTTTGGGTTTTTTCTCTGTTCTGTTTACAGTTTCTCCCTTTTTGGGTTTAGATTTACGGTGTTCCCCAAAAGACTTGTGTGCAGAGACAGGGCTGGTCAGAAATGGCTGATCACTGACCACGTGAATTGGATGTGTATTCCTGGCCCTTTTCTCTGTTTTCAGGCCACAATGTGGACATCTGTCTTCTGCCAGGTCATTCTACCATGGCATTTCTGCACTGGAGTCAGGTTAGTAGGACTGAACCCACTGAAATTGTTAGCCAAAGTAAACTTTTCCTCCTTTATGTCTTTTTGTTAAGTATTCTGTCCCAACTATGGAAAGCAACCAGTATACTCCCCTCTTCTTGTTTGGAAGGAAACTCCCTCTCCCCACTCGAAGTGACTATCAAGAAGAGGCAGAACTTTCACACCATGGCTGGGTGGGGGGAATTGTACTGGGAACCCAGGGAATCAGTAAGTTCTTTTGATATTTCCTTTACAGGTGGTAGTGCTGAGAAGGGAGCTACAACTTCTCAGGGCCAAGAAAGGTGTGATTACAGAAACACAGGGCCATAGTCATCCTACCAGAAAGTCCTCCAGGGGTGTAGAGCTTAGCGATGAGGGACTGAGGGCTGCAGAGCAGAGGTAGTTGGGGGAAGAGTGAAAACCAGTTACAGCTTCAAGACCAGTGCAGTGGTGAATGCTGTTCCTCCTGCTAAGTTGGTCTTCTGAATTCGGGGAAGTCATGAGAACCGTGGAGAACTCTTTTATAAGCAAGTCCAGCCAAGTAGAATTTTCCCATCTTTCCTAAAGCATAAGGGACAAAGGGTACAACCCAGAAACCCCTACAAAGAGAGCTGCTATGAAGAGGCAGAGAGAGGCGGTCCCTAGCTACAGCACATGGAACCAAGTCACAGTTTCTGGGTGGCAAACTTCAGCCCAGGCTGAGTATGGTGGGCAGTGAGGGTCCTGCCCTCCCTGCCCTGAGCAGCAATCCTGACTGGTATGGAGCCCTGTGCCTGACGTGGGCCTCTCTCTGACTTCTAGTCCCATGCATGTCCTCCCCTGCCTGGTCCTGCTTCCACCTCTCTTCCAGACCTGCCTTGGCATCCCCAGACTTCCCCACCACTCCGGGTCCACTTCCCATTACTTTTCAGGAGCGTTTCCATGAATGTCTCACTAATATGATCAAATCTGCAGTGATGACTATCTCAAAGGACTCAAGATCATACCTGTGATTATTCATAATAGAGTCTTAAGAACAAAAAAAGTATCTGCCTTAGATAGGTCCAAAGAATGTGATAGGTAGTGTTGGTCTATAAACCTATGGAATACTTGAAAAACTATACACATAAATTCAAAGAAAAATCAAGCATGGATACACTGTCCTTTTCCATATTTTGGCAAAGGATAATTTTTGTTTCTCACCATAGATTCAGGTAAACTAAGAAGATCACTCTGCTCCCCTGGCTTCATTTGTCATCTACTCACTGACTCCCAAGTCTGTGTCTTTGAGTATCAAGCCATATGTCTGCCCTGTTCACCAACTCTCCATACAAGACTGGTTCCCCTTTCTGTGCAGAAGGCATGGTTAGAAATGATAAGAAGGACACAGAGATGACCTCCTGCTGCTTCCTGTCCTCTGGAGGAAGGCATGGTGGCCTGAGATGTGGGTTGCTAGTATACCCCATGGACCCAAAAGGAGTTCATTACAAGAAATCGGCCATGGTGAATCCATTCTGAGCCAGGTTCTCATTCTCACAGAAAAAATGAGATGACTCCCTAGAAGAGCAGGTTTTCTGCCAGCTCAGCCTCTTAATCCACCCATGGTCCCACCCCACCCTCTCATCGTCTCTAAAATCTCCACTCAGTCATGTTGCCAGGATGATTTATGGTTAAATACCTATCCCATGAATTTGAAGCATTTATAAGATGCAGGCGATTGGGGGGTATATTGACTCTTATGAAATGTCAGGGAAGAGAGAATTTTAAGAGAAGGTGATATTGGCAGGAGTGAAGAGAGGCAGAGATTAGGAAAGGCAGGGTAGTGCTTCCCCAGGAGACAGGAAGGGAGCCAGTGTGAGACCACACTGCAGCCCTGGGGAGCATACCAGGCTGTCCAGAGGAAGAATAGCTTTGATCTTACATGGAGTATGGAGTCAGAAACAGGAATTGGGCAGGGTGCTCAATTCTTCATCCTCTTTTTGCTCTGTTGGGACTTCTGAGTTCAAACCGAGAGTTTGCAAGGGGATAGCTCCCCTTTCATGTGTAGGAATCATGTGTAGGGATGAGACGCTCCACTCTGCAAGCAGAGCTCTTTCTCTAAGCTTTCTCTTCACTGAGTTCTAATTTGAGGTTAGGGAGAAGTTTCATGCATGTTCGTCATTGACTAGCACTGGTACAAGAGAAGAAGAAGACACTAGGAATATACTCCTTTTAAAGAAAAATGTATATATATTCAGAGAATGTGCGTTCATTTAACCAGGGGATTTCCAAAAGCCCAGAGAACTGAGTGAGTCAGCAGCAGTAGCTCTTTCAGGCCTATGGGTCCTTCAATAGTGATCTTTTGAGGTTGTGAATGTTTTTCAAAGAAAAGTTATGCTACTTTTGGAAATGCAGCATCAAAGACTTACATAATCATCAACTGCACACCACACTTGACACACTGGACTGGAGTGTCATATTCAACAAAATCTAAGAGTATTTGGAGGAAGTATCAAGCTATTTCCTGGGGGAGGAGAATGAAAGAGGGTGAGCCTAGGACAAGTAATTATGATTCTTCATATAAAATGCACATCCCAGAAGAGGGTTTGACAGAGCTACGCAGCTTTACAAGGCCATTTGCTTTCATAAAATCATCTTTGTGGCTTTATGCCCAAATCCAACTTGGTCCTGCTATCCAAGTGCATTTTGTGCAGAGACAACACATGGCAGGTCTTTCTTGTGTGCTATGCTTTGCTTAATATTTCCTGCAGACAGAGAACGTGAGGAGAAGGGCTGCGCTGTGCAATGGCTCTTCTGAGACTGCTGCAGGCACCAAGCCAGCAAGGACTCCACAGAGCTTGTGAAAGGCTTAGAAAGAAAAGATGCTGTGCAGTTAGGGGCGATGCCAGAGAAGAGCATAAGTGGGGACTCCTGCCTGTGTCTTCTCATTCCTACATCCATCCTCCTGTGTGTATTTGGGTAATCCATAAAAGGTCACTTGACCTATCAGATGGTTTTTAAGGATATGACATTACTGAAACGAAGTCAGTAGAGATTTATTTGAAATTATAATACTGTTCAGAACATATAGAATATGTCAAATGCCAGCTTGTCCAAAATGTATAAGACGGACTTAGCATCTTTTCTTCCTACAGAAGCTTAGCGCTTTCATGAAGTCATGAATATTTAGCTTCAGTGTGGGAAATTCACACCATTACACGGAAAATAGATTCCTCTGAGGAGCTCCTAGCCCCAGTATTCAAAGGGCTTTCAGACTTTGGAGGTGAAAGAGATATAGTTTGTCTTGCCATTGACGTAGTGTAAGTCTCCCGGTTATCTTTTTCTTTCAGTTCTAACCTGCAACAGCCATCAGGCTGTCAAACAGTGACATTCTATCAGGGTAGCTTTCAGCAAAGCAAAAGTGTTAGAGTCAGCATGACAGACTCAGCCAGCGCTGTCTCCTCCAGGCTCATCTCCTTTATGTATTTTTAAATAGAGTAAAAGTCTTCAGTGCGATTAACAATGACCTCATTCTTACCTTTGTTTTCATCATTCCAGAATGATGGCTGGAGACACGGAAGTCTGCTGCTGTGCGTTGGAAAGGGAGGCAGGAAGTTTTAATCCACTTTTGTCTCTACACTCATGTGCTAAATACATGATGTGTATCACTAAGTGATGCGGTCTTTCTGTGTCTGAGCTTCCACAGCAATAACATTAATGTAGCAATATTTAACTTGCTCTTGCTTGTGGAGCATGGGATAGGAAATGTGCACAACACATGCAAGAGTGTTCATGATTGCAAGTATGTGTGCAAATGAGTCAGTGCAATCATGAGCTTTGGTGGGGAGCAAACACATGAGAGAGATACCTAAACCTGACATCAGAATGCGATGAATTATAGTATGGTTTTCTTATTATACTAGAAGGTGGTTCGTAGAAGTAAATGCCGTTGAATATGGAGTATACTGTTCCTGAATTTAGACTAAGTTAGATCTTTTACTTACCTTAGAATGTTCATGTTTGAATGTCTCAGAGCAACTGGGCAATAAAAGTTTATTCATTGATGCTACAATTTGTTGATATTTTAGAAGCCCGTAGCTTTTTGGGTAGCTATGATTTATACATTTGCAATTGTACAATTTTATGGCAGGACCTTATTTTAATGACCTTCACTGCTATTATATTTTATGCTAAAGGAACAGAGGCATTCTCATATTCTATGACTCAACTGAGCATGTGGTATCAGAGCTGAGCATGGGACTTAACACATTCAATGATGATGTCTTCAGGAAAACTCATTCCAAGTTTGTCTTTTCACTTTTTAATTATCTACCTATCTCCATTAGATATATGGTCCACCGATCCTCCTCCATCCCAGAGGGACTTAATCTAGTGTTTGTCCATTGTCATTGAGCCTGTATTTCTACCAACTTTTGTCTTAAGCCCTCTATGACATTACATGGAAGACTTTTGAATACCTAATTTTTCATTTTTTTCTCTTGTTCACTGATAGAAGCTATAGATTCCAGAAGTCAGCTATTGAGTGTTTTTTAAAAATCTCAAATATAAATTTTAAATTTAGATATAATTTTATCTAAAATAAGTCACTGAACTAGGCTGAGAATAATTCTTTCTCTGAGAGTCTCCAGGGCGGCAGTGTTGTAAGCTCTAACCAGAATCACACCCTTACAGCTTTTTGCTCCTCTAGCTGACATCTGCAAGCTTTTCAAAACTTTTCCCACAGGCCACTTCCAAAGGCTTCAAGGAACACAGGATCAGGCAGTCACAACAATGACCCCACTCCTGATACCAACTTTCTGTGTTTGTCACATTTCCTGTTGCTAGGACACAGTAACCAACACCCACAACTTAAAGGAGGGGAGATTTAATTTGGTTCGTGTGTTCACAGGATTCTGCCCATGCTTCCTTCGTCTATGGAGGAAAGATCATGGCAGAGGGTGCACACACTGCAGCAGGCACACAGTGCCCTCTCTGTCTGCGTGTGAGTCAAGTCACCCCAGCATCACCCCAGAAGTTGAGCATTGATTAATAGCACACATAGGGGCAGTGTTGACACTTGTGATAAGTAAGTGGGTTTGGGGTTGTAGTTTGGATACTCAGTCTCTAGAAGTTCACCATCACTAGTGTGCTGGAATACACCTGCTCAGTTCCCTCATGGCAGTGAGGAATTAGATCAAGAAAATAGAACTAAGAGAACAGCTTCATGAGATGAAGCGGTGAGGGACCAGATATATACTGAAGGTCACCTTCAGTGGTGAATTACACATGCTCAGAAGTGTGCTTACTAATGCCCTCAGGGGCTCCCAAGCCAATCAAGTTGATACCATCAAGCTCAACTACCATAAAGGGTTAAATGATCCATCTAGTATCCCATAGCTCTGGACTCCAGAAGTCCAGATGAGGGTGCTGGCAGGTTGGGCTCTCTGAGGCAGACATTAGGATCCCTCCCAAGCCTTTTCTGTCACTTGTTGTGGGGTTCACTATCTCCATGTAACCCTCTGTCTTGACTTTTCTCCATTTATAAATGACATCAGTTATTTGAATGAGTGTTAAACTAATCATCACATTTTAACCTGATTTTTTTTTCTTTCATAACCCTATCCCCAAGTAAGGAATATTCTGAGGTTTTGAGCATTAGGATTCCAATGTATTTCTCTCTTGAAAGTGTATGATTCTCATCAACAAATGTGAATGCTTAAATTTTTAAAAACTTGTTTAGAACAAAAGACACATCATTAATCCCCCTCCAAATATACCTGTCTTCCTTCTAACATACCAATCCCATTGTCTTTCCAGTTTCTGAAGCAGTTCTGGGGGTACTCCTTCCTGAGTGTCTTCATAAAATGTGATTAAACAAAGTGTCCTGGGATTGCCACTGTCACGAGCCGTCCAACAGAAAGGCAGCTCGGGAAACCTGGTGGTGTGTCCTCACCCACCTTATTCAATGGGTCTGGCACTTGTGACTTCTCCGTCTTCCCCAAAGTCAGAAGGGCATGAAAGGACAATGTTTGAATGGATTGAGGGTTTCATCTGAAGTCATTCATGGAAAGAAATTTTACTGTTGATGTCTTCCCACCTCTCATGTTAGTAACACTCTGCACTCTTCGATCTGGCCGTTAAAATGATTATATTAGGCAATATTTACAAAGGAAATCAGTATCACCATTTCCTTAATTAATTGAAAGCATTTCATTTTATGATGATTTTTAAAATTTTAATCAAGTGATTAAACTAAAGAGCCAAGTAGAGCTTTGTTAAATAGGTCTCAGTGCATGTTAAATAGATCACAGGACATGTAAAGGCCAGAGTACTCATTTTACTGGTCATAAAAGACCTTAACACACAATAATAACTAACATAATAAATAAAATATTATTATTATTATTATGGCTATCTTAGTAAGTGTTTTTCCAAAATAAGCTAAACCTGCTCCTACATAATTCTGATTTTCTATTGCCCTGTAACTTGTATGTCTTATTCTTCTGGTTCACTTCATTGTTGAAAGGAATAAATCATTATGAAGCTCTGTTAAAAATATAAAATTGGAATGGGCAGGTTTCAAGGATGAAAACTCAGGATCAATTGCCTGCCCTCCCAAGCTCTGCCCCCTCCTCTCAGCTTGGAGGTTCCTCGCCCTACCATGTCACACCTGCATTGATCCAGAGGTGACCAGAGTGAGACCTTGTCCAGTTGTCCATCTCCTCCCCTCTGGCCTAACTCTTGGCTCTCTCTCCAGGAATTTCCATTTTCTATTAATGCTTATTGAGCATCACAGTGTGACAGTTGCCATACAGCAAGGAAAGCTACACAAAGTCACTTCAGCCACTAGGGAAGCCAAAAGATCTGTATTTCTCTAGCACCTCCTTCCCCCTGCAAGATCACAGTCTGCTTTCCAACCATTGCTCACTCTTAAGGGAAACTTTACCACTTTCTTATAGCGTTATGCTCTCTCTGAAAATATTCAGTATTGATTGTATATTATTTATTTACATATTTCCTTTGTCATGAGCAACATTCATGAGTCAAGAATTCAGGTCTGAAGCCCTAAAGGGATTCTTGCTATGCTGACTACAAAAAATAACTCCTATTCGCAGCCATGACTTGGACTGAAATCGATGCATGCAGATTCTTCTTATTCTAGTCCATAAGTTAGTATCATGTTGCCTTCTATGAAAATGCCCCTTTGGGATACTCCTGAGACCACGGACCCCAGCCAGAGACACGGGGAGAGGCTTTGCCCTGGCCATCGGGTGCTCTGTGAACTACTTCTGGTCTCAGACTCTATCTGCATGGCATCACATGCTCATAGCACAGCTTCTGGGGACTGCAAAGGCCTGGGATCTCCCAGCAGACCCAGGGTCCAGGGAGGACAGAGGGTAGAGTCTGCACAGCTCTTGCTCCCCAGTGTGGCTATGGCAAATCCCGTCCCCCACATGATGCCTTTCGAGGCCTCATTAAAAGCAAGAAGAGGAGAACTCTCGAGAGGAATAAGCAGCATCTCACTAAACAGCATTTCCTGGTCTTTTCATTTCCTGACTATCATTAAAAGTATAGATGAACCCAAACCTGGAATGCTGTTTCTCTTTTCTATAACCCCAGCTAAATAGTAATTGCAGTGTGTTTTCTAGCACCACAGGAAAAATATTTTAGATTCAAGAAAAATATTATCCATCAGTGTCTTCTGTGATCTGATTTGAAGGTTTTTATTTTTATTTATTTTTATTCTTTGGTGTCAGGTGAGGAGTTAAACTAAAACTTCATTATCTGATTTTATTACAGGGACAAGGAGTGTAGACTTAAATTTTTTTTAATTTAATGTTGAAAAGGAAAAGAGTAAAAATCCCAAAAGTTCAGAGTCACTGAGGATGAGGGGCTATGAAGAAGACCCAATCTGTAAAATTAATGGCACACAGAGATGCAAAACATGGGATGAATCAGCAGTATGAGCGTCTGCTAAATTGAACCATGCCTTTTAGAAACAATAAATTTGAGCTAGTTCTCTGTGAGAATAGAGTAAGTCCTAGAAATAATTTCTTCCACAAGTCTGTGGGAAGCTGGAAGCTACATAAGCAGATTTATTTTGTTTGAAGATTTAGGTGATATTACATCTAATCATAAAATGAACAATTTCAGCTTCACAAGCTGAATTCACTGATGTGATTATCTCCCGGGAGGAACAAAGACACAGGGTGAGCCATGGCAAGTGATTGGCTTCATTTTCTCTACTTTTTAACAATTTGAGGTTTTGTTTATGTGCAACCTTGATTTCTCTGGGGAAGAAATAAGAAACATATGGGAAAATTAATTTAAAGAAACAACACAAACCGGTAACTGTGAGAAGAAATCGCAGCTCTAATGAACACAGAAAAAAGCAGGCAGGTTAGGGATCAAAGTGCATCTGAAGCGGAACGTGAGCCTGGTCCTGTATCGGCCATGTCAAGTGGTCCATCGCAGAGCAAAGAACATTCCCATGTCTGCAAAACATCTGGACTCACCATAGTTCCTTACTCAAGCTTATAACACAGTTATGATAAATTAAGACTTCGGATGAAATAATTAAATCTGACTCCATCTTGAGCTCAAAGTTCTAGAGCCAGGCTTCTGTGAGAGTCATGAAATTAGAGAAGCAATTTTCCTTGTAGAGAAGGCGACTTAAAATATGAATGCACGGAGGTTACAGTTAATTAACTTTCTACTGTACATATATTTTTCTTTGACAAGCTGACTATATATTTTTTAAATTAATGCTACATATGTTGATTTTTTAAAACTTTTTTACAAAAAGTTGAATTGGGCTTTAAGCCATGGAATGCATTTTGGGAAACTCTGAAGTGATAGTCAAGAAGTAGAATCTGGGAAATAATTTAACTTTATAGTTCCATTAGTTTTCAATTGAAAAAGACCAAAGTCTTTAAACTCAAGATTCTGGGTTTCAGATTTGCAACTGTGCTTGGGTCATGGGTGAAGGAAACCTGGTGACTGATGATTACAACACTTTCACCTCCCGAGACGGCGAGAAGGCTTGTGCTCCTCCCCACCAGCCCCACCCAGTTCCAGCCTCCTCCCACACCCCAGCCTCTGTGCCTTCCTTACACAATGGCACCTTGGGCTCGGCCCGCTGCAGGGATCTTACACTCCGTAGCAGTCCTACTTTGAGGGGTGAAGTACAATCTCCTGATAGTTGAGTCATGTGTGGGGAGTCACATGGCCAAGTAGAGGCAGGGCGTGGAGTGCCCAAATCTCACTCCATGGCTCACAGTCTTCCCTCAAGCCCTCTGCCTGTTCCACGCATCCATCACCTGTGTGATGTGAGGCAGGAAGTGCAGACCGGAGCGGTGAAGCAGACTGAATGTAACTGGCCTGCACGGGACCGAACCTACGCGTGAGTAGCACAGGGCCAACCAACGAACTGAATGGCAGGAGCGTGTTCTCCAGATTGCTCCTCAGGGACTGTGATTGTTTTTTTTGTTTTTTTTTTTAGAGCAGTTATACAAGTCTAGCAGGAAAAGCTGTTAAATCTTAAAGCACACACTCAGTTGGTTACATTGGTCCTTCGTCTAGATCATTCTACAGTCCTTGAGTTAGGTCTAAATACAAGTTACATGTTGTGCACACAGCCATGTAGGTGTGCACATGGCTATGGATGTGAACATACGCAAATAACTGAAGACAGTGGGAACCTCTTTTGGGCCTGTGCACAAATGCTTGGGTCTGTGTTTCTGTCCTCACGTGATTCACGTAGAGTGTTCATTCTGGACGTACAGTGGTGTGTGACCAAGGCATCACCAAACTTTCATTTTTCATTCAGCCTCCTACACTTTAAAATGACTGTCACGATTACAGCTTTAGTGACAGAAAGATTGGATATCACAAGATATTCACTGTTACTGAAAGTGACAAGATTGTGCATACTCATTCCCTTTATTTGCTGGGGATTCACTCCAAGACCACCAGTAGATGCCTTTCCAGGAAGAGTACCAAGGCCTGAACATACTGCTCTCTGTGTGTGTCTTGCAGTACTGCTACACGGCAGCAGAGTGACTCTGTCCTTCATGGCACAGGATCCAGTGCCTCCTCCGTGTCTCTGCTCTGTGCTTTGGAGCCACTGTCCAGGAAAACACAAGCATGAAGAAAGTAGATCTGGTAACTGTGATGGCACCTAAGTGACTGACCTGCATGTGACACACAGGACAGTGCAAAGACTTCCAGCCTGGGAAGGATGACTTGAAATTTCTTCACATGACTCAGAGAAATGAGTATTTTAACCATTGGGAACTGATATTTCCAGAATTTTCTAGACATTTCAGTTCCCAAGCAGATGAGAAGGACTCTGATGTTTAGTGCTCCTTTCTTGGTCTGGGAGCACCAAGAATTTTTGCATGAAGTATAATGTATGTTACTCTTTGTGGGGTAAAACCATGAAGAGATGGTTTGGTGCTAATGGTGCAAAATGGCTTTATTTGTGCCCTGACCAGATCAACACACCAGCATAGCAAGGTGTTGGAAAGAGCTGAGCCTAGGTCCTGCCTGACAGGTCACCTCCACCAGGAAATGGAAGAGGAGGTCATCCACTTGTGTCCGGAGAGAAGAGTTAGAATATCCGGGATTGTTCTGTGATCTCCCATGAAAAGCAACTGCTTTATCATCACCAGGCATTTCTGAATCCAAGTGAGAAAGGGAAAAAAAATTCAAAAAATGCTTGCCATATTCTTAGTACCATTTGCCTTGACAGGAAAAACAACAGCCTCTAGCCTCCTCAGCTTACTCCTCATCAGTGAACTCTTTCCAAACAAGACACTGCACATCAGCCATTTGGGATTCCTTCCATCATGTTGTAACGAGCTCGTCGGTGCCGTTTGTACTCACTGTGAGATGTGCCGGAGCCAAGAGCAGGGAGTTGGTAATCTGGGCACCCACAGTTGTGATGAGGCTTCTTCAGTGTAATCGTCCAAATCAAATATTTGGCTGTGCTTCTTTAGATGCAATGTCTCATATTGTCACTGTGGTGCTGGCACGGGAGGGAGCTGGCACTGGAAGAGAGGCGCCAGGCAGAAGGGGGTGGGGAGAGAAAGGAGAGAGGAGCAGAGGCCTCTGGCATATCCCCTCCCTGCCACACGCCCACCCTTGGCCCTTTGTTCTTCCGGGCCGTCCCTCTAGGATGACCGCAAAGCTTGGACGGGGGCCAAAGCTGCACAGAGCTGACAAAAGGGAGACAGACGTGGAGGCCAATCCTTCAGTGACGCAGCAAATGTTCAAATGCCTGACCCCTGCTGCTGCCGTCTGACCTCCGAGTGCCTGCTTCCATGTCGCTCTCTGCGATGGGGACGTGGTGACGTGTCTCTGCACTAGTGCCTTCCACTATTCTTAGGTAGGTTGGCTCCTTCATTCTCTGACCACCAGCGCTGTGAGCTAAGAGGTCCTCGGGCCCACAGTGTTCCTGGCACTCAGGAGGAGCTGGCAGCATGGGCTCGGCTCCGTGCCCTCTCCTTGTCCTGCTTTTGGGGGAAAATTTATCAGTTTTCTAGGAAGCATTCAGTCTTTTATCCGAAATGTTCCCTTGGAAAAATTTTGTGGCTGTCTCCAAAACTTGCCACCAAAATAATTAATTAATTAGCTAATTAATTATTTTAAATAAATTAATTATTTTAAAAGAAGATTGATATTGTGGACATAGTCTCCCCTTAACAGTCCTTAGTCCCTCTGCTGTCCTTGGTGCCCACCTTCAGTGACCAGGCAGAGACGTGCTTTTCCTGTAGGCCCTGCCTTACCTTGGTTCCCTGGAGCTCAGTCTCCTGGCTGTTCTTGGCTTCCTAAAGTCCAGAGACTTATGAGGAAAAGCTAGAGCTGCCTGTTACTGTTCAGCCCAGTGCCATGTGCATTTTAGTCCATGGGTACATTTTTCTGACTGGCTTTCCAAGCTAGAGTTCCAAATACCACCTTGAAAAGAATTCCCCATTCCTGAATTCACCTGCTCTAGGTTCCATTGCTCCTCTGTTAGACGCCTGATCCTGTGCTGACATCCACCTATCCCTTCTTCATCAAATATCTCTGATATGGTGCTTTGCTCCCTGGCCCCCCAAAATCTACAGATTGTCTCTAATGTGTGTCTGCCTAAGCACATGCCAATTTTTATGTCCTCCATCCTAATGTCATTTTCCATACAGATCCATACAGATCAAGGCGATAAACAGCCTAAAATACAATGAATCAGAACAGTTGTTGAAACAAAGGCAGATTGCAATAGTTCTTCAAACACAGTAGGGTGGTTTTAGGCTTGATTAAGCAGGAGAATGCATTGCATGGTAGACTCTTAGGCAGATATAAAATTGAGGCAAAGAACATTTAAAGAAATCTAATCTGTAACACTATGAAGAATAGATTGAAAATATGATAAAACAATAAAGACCAATCAAGTGTTATTTCAGTGAAAGAGTGAAGAAAACAGCAGGTGGGATTGGAAAGAAAGGAACCCTGAGATCTACTTCAAAGGACAGGGTGACGGCACTTCATGCATTAGTCTCTCATCAAAGACCACTCCGTATTTCCATACATAATTATTGAGAATATTTCTTATGGACAAAACTGTGTCCCCTCAAAATTTATATATCGAAGTCCTAACCTGCAGAACCTTGGAGTATGAATTTATTTGGCCCTTTCAGATCTAAGTAATGAGGACATGGATTATACTCAGTAAAGCAAATTCCTAATCTGGTATGACCAGTGTCTTTAGACAAAGGGAAAAATTGAGCACAGAAAGATATGCATAGAGAAAAGACCATGTGAAGAGGACAGGGATAAGACCATCATATAAAACTAGAAGAGAAGCTTGGAACAGCCCCTACCCTCACAGTGCTCGGAGGGAACCAACTCTGCTGGCACTTCTACATTGGATTTCTTGTTTATTGAATCAGTGATTCCATAAAACGCTATTGCTTAAGTTACCCAGGTTGTGAGACTTCACCAAGGCAGCTCTAGCAGATGGACACCATGGGAATGTGACAGCCTCTTGTTATGGTTTATGTTTAGCTCCCCCTCACACACACACCCACCAAGTCTCATGCAATCATGGATGTGGCCAAATCTAGCATTTGTGGTTGGTTCATTGTCTGGCACTTGGATTGGTGGTGTGAGCACTGTGCCCACCCGGGGATGGAGCCAGCATACAGTGTAAGGGCAAGAAGAAGGCGTGTCTTTCTCTTTTGCTGTTTGTGGCCTACAGGAACCACTGCCCCTCATCCATGTCATTTTTCCTTGGAGCCAACTGAGTATGGACTGAAACCTTCAACCTGTAAGAAATAAACCTTCGCTTCCCTAACTTTGGGCATCAGGACACCCTAAGGCACCCCTCTTCCAGATACAGGAACAGAGTAGGACAGGGCTGTTCTCTGCACTGAAGAATAATTTGATTTAATGTACAAACAAATAAAAGCACATATGAATGAGCATCACCACTGAGGAATGAAAGACTATCACCTGGGGAACACGAAGGAGGCACCGTGAGGAGATGACATCCATTCAGGAAGTTGAAGGATGGGGAAAATGTGAGAAGAAGACAAGGGTGTTCCCAATGGAGGCCAGGATGTGGGGCCTGCAATGGTTTAGGGAGCACCCAGGGATGTGGAAAAGGGGACTGAGAAATAAGCATGGATATGCAGAGGCCAGAAAAAGGGTGATCCAGGTAAGGAGGTTGGATTTCCTCTGTAAATGAATCAGGAAGAAACCACATTTTGAAATCAGGTCAGTGGCAAATGATTTGATATTTTTGAGGGTAACTTCAACCACATATAAAATATAGAAAAGTGAGGGGGAGACAGCAGGCTGGCCAGATGGCCACATGAGAGGTTGTTAGGCAAAGGCTAGAGCAAGAGCAGAGGGGACACAGAGGAAAGGCAGGGACTCAAGGGCATTTGGGGCACATTCCTTGAGTTTGTAACCACAGTCGGTGGTAAGGATGGGTATGAGTGATAAGCTGAATTTAAAGTTAGAGGACTTAGTGTACTGCTGGGATAGAGGCCCAGGGAAGTTTCATTCTCCATGTGGTTCTCAGTTTGCCCAGGTAGGAACTGAGGTGCAAATACAAGCGCTGAACGCCCGTATTCAGTGGAAGAATCGGACAGGCTGAGATTGATTTGTTCCTCTCCTCCTTCAAAATGTTCAGAGTGTTCTCTGCCAGCGATTGGCAGCAAGTAGAGTTTTTCTTTAAAACAAAATACATTGTCAGAACTATTTTGAGAATGAGTAAAAAGCACATATTGCAATGCTAAGAATATTCTGACCTATAGCTTCCTTTCACAAAAACAGAGAAGCAAACAGAAAACAACAACAGATAATTTCCATGACACATAATTTATCCCAAAGGCATTTTAATTTTTTTTAAACCACACGGTTCATTTAAAAAAAGCTGTCCCATTCAAATCCCAAACCTTAACATACATATCATGCATACAGAGCAACCTCTCAGCCAAATGAGAAAGAGGCAAAGCTCCAAAATAATTGGGAAAAAACCTGATTGAGAATTGTGAAAACTCTTGCCACCAAATTGTCAGATGCCCACTTTCCCCCTCCAGTATTGGCACAAGTGAGGTTCCATGTCTTATTCAGAGATCAATTCTCCACATCACCTCTGGATCCCACACCCATTAAAGAAATCTTGTAAGAAATTGCCTTGGTTCCTGCTTCCATACATCTGGTCTACCTTGCTTAGTCACTTTTTATGTGTCTGCCTCTGGATGTATTTTTTTCCCAACCACCTCCTGGCTCACTACCCATTATACGCATAGGACTGTACAGTGATGGAGGATTTCTTTCTAGCGCATCACACAATTCTGGATCTGCTATGTCTGCAGCCCCCACTTCACATAGCAATCTATCTTCTGATTTCTTCACAATATCAAACCTCTATTTACCAGAGACACGAACAGAAGACCTGAGTCTGACACAATGGCTGTTTCCAACATTTCCTTACTCAAACATTCCAGCATGTTTTTCTCTATTGACTACAGTATCCTTTTGAAACATTTTCTGTTTTTCTGTAAGTTTCTCCTACTGTTCCCTTTGAAGCCTTTTTCTGATCTTTTTCCTTTAGCTAGTCCTCAGATCATGGCTTCCCCAGCTCTTCTAGGAATAAAAAATTGATTTTATTCCCCCATCCTACTTTCCTTTTGCAGATATAATGAGGATCAACTTTTTCTAAGTGAGACGGTACTCTTGAGATTTTAGCTTCCAGTTAGCAGTTAGCGTTCACCAAGCTTTCACAGTGGATTCAGTCTGTGTTCACCCCACAGTCCCCTCCTGGGACACTCATTCACCACTGTGGCTTTAACATCTACCTAAACCCGGGTGACTCCCCATTCCTCTCCCTTCTATGATTGCCCATGGCTGTTGTTTTCACTTTCCATTGCTGGAGCACAGTACCCAAAACTTGCAACTTAAAAAAGGAAAGGTTTAACTGGGCTCGCGGTTTCACGAGACTTAACCACACAATTTTAGAGGTGCTATCTAGAAAGTGTTCATTTTTCCATTATTTAATCAAGAAAGACTTACCCTTAGGAAATCTATATTGCTTATTCATATACATTATTTTTTAAAAATGTTAGAAAATAATTTATTTGAGAATTTTGAGGAAATCTATCAAGCAGTCTAAAATTCATGCATTTCATCTTCCTCTCCTTTAGAGTTTAATGACTTACCTGCCTGTTGGGTCCTAGGACTTCTCTGAAAAGCTCTGTTAGTTATTATATGATGGAGGTAGTGTACATTTTTTCTTTGCTTCAATGCAAATGACAGTTATTCTAACTTTTCTCCTTAATAGAAAACACTGCTGGTCTGAAGAGAGAAATAGAGTGCAAGTCAGTAGTGTTTTTATTTCTTCTGGCTAATTATTGACATCATATAACAATTCCCAACAAAGATGCTCTTCCCTGTGCTCTGGCCTGTTACCAACCTGTAGGGTTCCTTGTTCTCTGAGTTATTTAATGTGTATGCTCTTTGTGTATGTGTGTGTGTGTGTGTGTGCGCGCACACGTGCGTATGTGAATGTGTGTGTATGTATGCGTGTGTTCATCCTTGGTCAAAGATTCATCGCTCCTTTCCTATAGAGTTTAACTTTTTCATACCACCAAAGTTAAATATTTCTACAGTTCTTACAAATCACCAACTCTTGCTTTCATATCTTTTCCCCTAGTGCTTAGATGCAAGGATTTTCAAATCTTTTAGCTCTACTTTTTGGTTTTTGCCTTCATTTTCTTTACATATTTGTTATTATATCTTTATGTTTTCTTCATTTTAAAGCTTCCATTTTAAATATGATCCAATGACTTCCTAATATGAAATAGTTAGACTTCACTCTGAATACTACTATTGGTGGTGAGACTAATATTGTGTAACTATTATTGTAATTTATTAATATAATTTGTTGTTAAGCTATGACCCATTTAACAATGCATTTTGTTCCTTGTGTTTTTATTTCTTTCACTTTTTCTGTTGGAAGTAATTTTAGATGTCTCTGTAACTAACCTTAATTTTTATTGTGTGTACACATAAAGGAGCACTATACAACTGGGACACTTTTCATGCATGTTACTATATTTTAATGGGCACTCACATTTAGAAATAAAACATGCTTGTTGGATTGACTATACTTTGACATAGCATTTCTGTCACTTACCAGAAATGGCTAGAGTCTTATATTTTAATTCAATTATACTTTCCCATTTGTATTATCTTTATGAATTTTAAGTCTATCTTTAATTAAACATCCCATCTTTGTTATTGATATTATTGTCTTATTTAGTGACTTTTCATAGAGATTTGCCAAGTATTTATTCTTTTACCAGCATTTCTTTTCCTACATAAAGTCATTTTCTTTCTGTGTTTAAATCATTTTCAGTAACACTTTTAACACATAGTCATGATGGGGGGTGTTGCCTTAAGTGTGCTCTGTTCCTCCCTGTCCAAAAATGTCTTTCTTTTGATTGGGTTTTCAGGAATCATTTCCCAGGCATGGCTCAGTACAGCAGTTCTTTCATTGTTTTCTGGCTTCTACTCTCACTACTACTGCTTAGGGAATAATAGCAGTTTTTAGATCCTCCCTCTATCTGACTCGGCTGTCTTTTAAATATCTGTCATTAAACTCCTATGGGCTGATTAATTTTTGGTTTTAAAAATTAGCCAATTTGTTACCAATTTTTGTTTTACTTAGAGTCTATAGAGCTTTGGAATATGTGACTTCATGTCTCCCATTATTTTTAAATATTCTCAGTATTTCTTTAAATAGTGCTTCTACTTTATTCACTCTTGTTTTTGATGACTCCAATAGCACAGGTGTTTTAATTCAATGGTCCAACATGACATATATATATATATATATATATATATATATAGCATTAATATTAGATGTATCCATATGTATCCTATATTCAAATATATTAATATATATATAAATACAGGTATATATCATATGTATGTGTATATATTTCTTTTGCCTTTTTCACTATGTTCCATTCTGTTTTTCTATGCTTTAGTGTGGGCATTTCCACAGAATTGTCTTCCAGTTCACTAACTCTCTCTTCAGCTCTGTGAAATCAGCTATGAATCTTAAGATTCCAATTATATGGATATATATGGATATATATATATATATATATCTTGAAAATTTCCATCATATTTTGCTTTTATGTTTTTTAAATCTTAGCAAAATTCCCCTAACATTTGAGCAAGTGAATCCGTTTCTTTAAAGTCTAAGTCTTCTAATTGTAATGGGCACGTCCATCTCCTCTCCAATGTGTCTATTTTTTTGGTAGATCCTGGACTGGTGTGAGAACTTTCCTTCAGTCCAAGGGTGGGTGAGGTTGGTATCATACGGGAATCTCTGATCTGAGGAAGGATGCCGAAGTGGCCACTGCTCACTCTGTCAATCGTACACACATTAGAAAGGGTCCGTCTCCTGCCAGGACTCTGAGATGCACAACCCAGCCTCTGTGTCTCTGGAAAGAAGCCAGTTCTCTTCCATTTGCCTGATACTGCTTGATAAGGATGCGAGGTGCGATGGACAGAGCATGGTCTGGGTGGCAGCCTAGTCACACCCTAAGGAACTGCCCTATGTGGGACACAACTTAAAAACCCTTTCATCTCAGCCCCACAGGCTCATTGCCACACAAAGTACAGGATACACAATGTTTGATTGGAATCCGAAACTGTTTTATGTGTCTCCTGAGCACTTAAGTTCTGAATGTACTTATTGCATAAGGTATCAAGTCTGATATAGACTTACGTATGTATGTTGTCAAACTTTTATATAACTAAAATGTACTGAACATCAATTTCATATTTAACTCTGTTCTCAAAAGTATATAAAACACATTTTCAGCAATGGTAGCTGAATGAGACAGGTAGCCAATACTAAAGTTAGCTGCCAATTTCTTTCATTCATAGGATTGTGTCTTTTGTTGACAAATACACACTTCTACCAAGACAATGATGACAAAATTAACAATTATAGAGGAGACAGAAAATCACTGGAGCAGTGGTGCCGACTGGGTCCAGTTGTGGGTGCCCTTTTATTGAAGCTGAATGCAGTGCCTCTAAGGGGAGCCCTTCAGGCAGTTTGAGAGAAAATAAGAACTGACCAAGGTGAGCAGAAATGCTCCTCTTCAGTGGAGTAGCTGAAGGTGATTTCAGTTTCCAGGTAAGTAGCTCAGACATATTGATCACCTGCACAGCGTGTTTTCTCAGCCTTTTTCTTTGCTACCTGTTTGATGAAGTCTGTTTCCTACCAGAATGTCAGACTCTGAAGTCTTAAAAGAAGTACCAGCAGCCAAGAGCGGAGTTTCTACACCCAGCGAGGATTTTCTTCAAATAGCAATTTCCCCCCATTTCTTGTCCTCTGATAATTGCAAAAGGTCCAATTCTGACATCTATTTTAGCAAACTTATTTAACTGAATAGAGTCTTACTATAATAAAACAGACAGCTTTCAGAGGAGGTGCAGCAAGAGACCCTTGGTATGTGGAATGATTTGGGGTGATTTGGGCCTCTGACCAATCAAATCAAAATGATCCCTGATCTTAAGGTTTTGAGATTTAACTCAGACACCAACTCCTTTGCAAGCCTGCCCTGCTTCTCTTACTGGGTTAGGGTTCGTGCTCTGCTCTTACTAACTTTTTACACATTCTCTTTTACAGTGCTGGTTACTCATGTACTTGCCAGCCTTCATCCTTATGGTTAAAATTGCAGTTTTGCCTCCTTCCCTTTTTGAAGCCAGCATTTGCAGCCTCCTCACTTCTCACCTCTATTTTCTGCTGGTGTGAGAGTACGGCTGCTCATACCACCAGTGTCAGCTGAGAGAACTTCAGTCTTCCCCTAGCTTCTTCAGCTTGAAAACCCAGGCTTTGTGGCTGCCATAGCAGGAGAACAGGAAGCTACCAGTTCATAAATACTTCCATCATTACCAGTACAGGACTCTGCCATCCTAGCTCACAGGTCAGAATAGTCAGGTTGCTTCTCACTGCAGTGGAGGAACAGTGGTGGACACCATGTCATGTGATGGTGTCACTGGTCTGTCACGATCGCCTCTTTTTATTTTTTCTCCATTTGGGCTCACTTACACCACCTTAACATGCACACTTGGCTAAAAGAACTGAGGCTCATCAAACAGCATCAGAAGCTGCTAATATCTAGGGATGTTTCCCAAGATATCCTCCTTCCACTGAGCGATAGGAAGAAGATGGGCTTAACTCGCCAGAATCACAAGCTGTGCTGGGGCAGTGACCAGCAGTTTCTGCCAGTGGGAATGGTGTGGCCTGCTCCCTGTGCATCTCTGCCTTTGGATGGAATTGTTCTCTTCATATAAGGACACTTATATGTTCATGGGTACCGGAGGTTACAACTTCACCACACCATTTTGGAAGGCACATTTCAATCTGTTACAGTCAGACAGCCCTTGCCTCAGGATGGCCTGATTTATAGCAGTGATAGTCTCAGTGAGCTGAGTCCTGCATGTAGACTGCATCTACTCCACAACTGAACCATGAGACAATCCATGCACCATTGATGTTGCCAACCACATTGTAAGGGAGACACAGAGCATAGATTCTGCAAGATCCTGCCATCTGTCTTATGCTGTAAGGAGCTTCTCCTACCATGACTGGGTACTGTGCCTTTTCATTTGCATGTGGAGTTGTGTGTGTGTTCTTGTGTGTATATGAAATAAAGGTATCAATAAGCAGCAAGAATAGTGACAGTTGAAAAAGAACTAGTAAAATCTGAATGCCTCAAAATTGGAAACTAATTAAAGAAATTATGGACTGGATCAGTAGCAGAGTTCTTTCCTAACATACTTGAGTCCCTGAGTTCAATCACTAGTACCACACACACACACATGCATGCATACACACATACATACACACATGCACACACACATGCACACACACATGCATGCACACACACACGCACACACACACAATAAATTTAAAAATAAATTGGAATACTAATACTCTGAATAATATGCATCCATTTAAATTGATGAAGTTTAACATCAATATCGTTTACTAAATTATATTCATTATTTCACAAATAGAAACAGGTGAATATAGTATGTAGTATATGGGACTTCCAGTTGCATCTAGGAAATACAAGAAAGCTTAAAGTACCCCAAATTTATAAGGAAAAGGCTTAGTAAAAATCTAAATTAATAATAGCCCTTGAACACATCAGCAAATGAGGTCAAGGGGCCAGACTACCTTGAAGCCAGGGCAGGGGAAGATGCTGCAGGGAGCTGCTGGATGCATTGGCTGCATAAGGCAATTCAGCTGTGAGCTCCTCCTGGACTCCTCCAAGCAGTGTGGCCAGCGTGAGAATCCAGGCTGGTGTGAGGCTGCACACCTGGCAGTGTTTCACTGCCTTGCAGGATTTTCTCCTGTGAACTTTCCAGGTGCCCACAGCACAAGGATGCCTAATGAAAACCTGCCTTACAGTACTGACAAACACTCACTACGTCTTGGAGAGAGACATGGTGGTGGAGTTAGTTACTCCCAGGGTCAGGCAGGAATGCGCACTTGTCTCAGGATTCTAGCTGTAGGCCTCAGGGACATCATGATGGCCATGCTTCTGGGAATAAAGTTGCACAGTGAGAATCAATCAGAACACAAGAGAACAATTTCGTTCTCAATTTGCAGCTCCCTGCTACCAGGCATCAGACAAAACTGACAGAGAAAGACGGCATGGGGAGCTGTAAAGCTCGAAGACTCACTAGGGATCATGACCATGAGAAAGCCCAAGGGGACTTGGAGAGCAGATACTGAGAAAAAGATCTCCTGCAAGGGGCAAGGAGTCAGTCAAAGAACAGGAAGCTGCTTTGCATTTAGGGTGACTACGGCAACACAGAACTTTAAAAGCACAGCAACTTGTACCTAACAGCGTGATAAAGGCTTAGCAGGAGGAAAGTTACACAAGATCTACACACGGTCTTCCACTCACTGTGTCCTCCTAAACACAGCACACTTAACCTTCAACAAAATAACTAAGTAGTACATGAAAGGGAAGGAAAGAAACTCACCATGAACAGACACAACAGTTGTCAGAAGCAGTGTCAGAGATGACACGGATGTTAGAAACACTATGGAGGAAATTTAAATTGCAAACACTATGTTAAAGGTGCTAGTGAAAAAGGAAGACAACCTGTAAAGGCAGATAGGTAATGTCAGCACAGGTAAGGTGTGAACTATACAAAAACAAAACCATAGAAACAATTCTCAGTCTAACAAACACAAACAGAAAAAGAATGGTTTTGAAAAGCTACTCAGTGTACTTCATGATGTTGAAGGTAAAAGAGGTGAACTTGCAGATATGCTAGTACATTTTGCAAAACAAAATGTGAAGAAGAAAAAAAAAATTACATAAACAAAAAATATTGTGTCCCAGAGCTCTAAGACATTCTCAAGTGGGCTACAGTATTCTACGGGACTGGCACAATATGATTTTCGTGTTTCTGCACAGTGAAAGATTCCTGAGCAAACTGAACTGAAAGCCTCAGAGGTTAATGGATGAGCAGAGCTTCTCAACTCCCTGGGATTTTCTGAGCTGAGGGAAGTGGTAGAGCCGAGCCAGGATCTGGGAGATACCTGGAATCAAGAAGCAGGAGGCAGTGAACTTACCTCCGTCCTGAGGGATTTGTCTTTGTGCTGAGGGTTACAGAAAGAATGAATGGTCCAGTCTGCTAAGGGTCTGTAAAGGGTCTCTGAAGAGGAAGAACACCGGCTGCCTTCATCTCCTGTGAAATGTACATATTCACTCATAAGACAGATTGTGTAATGTATGTTTGGTTTTATCCTGTTTCCTTATATGGAACTCTTAAAATCTCTTAACTCTCTGCAGTAGCAATGTCTCTCTCCCCCTTTTTTTTTTGAGATATTGGGGATCAAATCCAGGGCCTTCACCCCGAGCTGCAGCCCCTTTTTAATTGTTAAATTTTGACACAGAGTCTCACTAAGTCCCTAAATTGCCCAGACTGGGCTAGAACTTGTATTCCTCCTGCCTCAGTCTAATGGAGTGCTGTGATTACAGGCCCGCTGATGCTGGTGACTTTCTGTGTGCACCGCAAGTCCCCAAGGAGAGTTAGCTGGTCTTGACACCTTCACTGGAAAGACCACGGCAGGATTAGAGCATTGGAACTTCTTCACAGGCAGGAGGGGCAGACAGAAAGTTAAGTTGCTCATGGATCACCAGTGAGAAGAACCCATCTGACAAAGTCTCTAGAAAAAGCAAAAAGGAGAAGTTCTGTCCAGAGAGTGTCTGCATGGCAGCCTACAGGAGGGCTTGTGGGAGGACCTGGGAACTCTGTGCCCCAGCCCTGCACCTCATCCTTGTCACCTCTCCAGCTGCACTCACTTTCATGCCTGAATAATAAGCCAGGAGATGAGCTTATTTGTGAGTCACTGAAATGAAGTCATTGAACCTGGGGAGGTGGTCGTGGGCTCCAACTTCGAACTGGGCTGTGGGAGCACTGGCAATGCAATCTGGACTGGGCATGGCATTGAAGGGGAGGAAAAGTTGGGGATGGATCCTACATTCTGTCCTTTCCAGGAAGAGAGTGCAGAACAGAATGAGCAGGGGACGCCCAGCCGCTCCGCTCACTGAAAGCCTCTTGCCTGGTGTCAGAAGGCTGTTGTGAGCGTGCAGTAAGGAAAGTGAGCAGGAGTTTGGTTTCCTCTGGTCAGAGGATCCCTTGTGTGCAGTTCAGTATCTGGCTTTCATCAGGGCCCATCAGAGGAAAGAGTTCAGGCCAAAGGGAACTCCGTGACTGTTAATTATTGAGAGCCAGTGACACCCTCTTGTGCCACAGGAAGTGGCCATGTTTAGGGTGATCCCAATGAACACATGCATCACAATTTTCACAAGCTTGGGATACCAGGAGGAAGAGACAGAGGGAAAGACATTTGAAGATGCTAGATTGCTAGGTTTGAAAATGAAAGGGTCTCAAGTGAAACAATGCAGTGTACCTCTAAAGATTGAAAATGACATGGAAAATAATTTGAAGTGACAAAAAGCTACAACACTTTGTTCATAGGAACAAAATGTACAATAATATTTCCAAGGATCCAAAGGCCGTGTATATTGCTCCACTTCTGTTAATTCTTAGATTTGATAAGTGTGCTGTGGTCACAGAGGAAGTTGGCTTTAGGGGACTTGTAGACAGCCTACAAGAATTTCCTATGATATCTTTGCAGTTGAGATTAGATCTGAGACATTTAAATATATCACTCACCCACCTGTTGCAACTTCAAGAGGACTGCTAAAAATCTCCCCACGCTACGGGTAGTTTGGGCCACGAGCAAAGCACATTTTTTCATGCAATGTTTATGGTTTTCTCTTATGTATCCAATCGTGTGTCTAAGAGCCTGCATACATCACATTCCATAGGTAACACATAACCATAGCACGGAAAATGTTGCTCACTGGGCTTCAGATTGTCAAGACCAACACCAAATGAAGCACAGATGACTTAGTTCTAATAACAAAGCAGAATGCAACAGTAGACAGGAAACTGTATGCCTGAAGGATCTTGGGTACGAGGGTGGAGAAGGACCACAAAAGGGACAATAGACACGTAGTGTTTCTCGTCATAGATGGTGAGGCCTTACATGGTATATTGTTTGCAGTTTTAGAGGTTGTTTTAATCATAATTAAGAAAATCTGGGGTGAAGTGGGAATGATAAAAGGGCCACACGTCTTCTCACAAGGAGGTGCCACGGGTGACGCCCAAGGCCAGTACATTGAGAACCCCAAGCCCAGGCCTTGCTCCAGTAGGTCCAAAATGGCCCACTGTGGTAGTCACATGAGATGCACTGTCCAGTGACACTGTGGCCATCCAAGTTGGGGTGAGTCCACGCTGTTGATGGCAAGGGGTGGAAGTCACATAGGGACACCTTTATCAGAATGTCACACTCTTCTGTCCAGGGACACACAACTGTATTAGAATATAACTTAAGTAACCACCAGAAGATAAATCTGAGACAGCTCAAAGATACCTTTGCAGAGTATTCTGTGCTTCCAAGGGCCGTTATCAACCCAACACCTCTGGGCTCTAAGTTCCCTCTTCCTTACCCCAGACAGAGAGTGGCTCTGAGCCCCTTTCCAGTCTGCTCTTGTCTTGCCAGTGCTAGGATTTGTTAGTGGAAGGCACAGGAGCGACCGGCGGGAGAAGACAGGTATAGCTTCATGTACTCTCCCATCCTTCACAGGCTCCTGCAGGGCCCAGGGCAGCCCAGCAAAGGCCTATGGACTCCCCAGCACCTCACACAGGAAGGGTCAGAGGGACCAAGCTGTCCCCAAGCATTACCCAATAACTACATGCGTGACTTTCACTTGGTCTTCAGTGTAATGACACCAATTAAGGGTCAGAGGGGCCCTTCCTGTGAACTGCTTCTTGGCACCCTAGGGATGGATTTCTAGAAATTAAGGGTCAGAGGGACCCTTCCTGTGAACTGCTTCTTGGCACCCTAGGGATGGATTTCTAGAAAGATCCAGGAAGTCACCTGCTAACTGGTAACCAACTTCCAACCTCGGTGCAACAAATGCAGCACATGTAGGTCCTTGCTGAGTATCTGGTGAAACGTGTGTAGGAACATGCCGATTTGTCTTTGGAGTGACTCCACTGCACATCTATGGCCCTTCATGGTCGCCAATAGAGCTCTCCGCTTAGAAAGTATCCATTTGAGCAGACAGATCATGAGCTCTTCCTAATTATACTGCTTGGTAAGAATAAGCAGTGACTACCAGTGGAACTTCACTAAATGCCCATTTGCTAAGATGAAGCTCAACATACAAGGGGGTTAGTGCTTGATGGACCCTTAATCCACCGCAGATTATCAGAGGTGAACATGCATCACATTGTTAGCTGAAAGCGCAGTAATGCAGCTGACACACCACTGTGGCCTGGCAGTGCAGCTCTGCATGCTGGCCATTTCTCATTCTGACCATAGGCTGAGTGGGCACTGGTGGTCACTGCCATGTCCCCAAAGGGCCACACCTTAGAGACCCAAATCTCAATTTTGTAGTAGGCTTTCTACTGCATACATATAACTTTCCTGCTATCGTAAAGTCCAAAAACACTGAGTACAGTCATTGCTCCTTGGGGACCACCTGTGTGTGCTGGGTGATTGTTATTTCGACTAACAGCATTACCCAATAACTACATGCGTGACTTTCACTTGGTCTTCAGTGTAATGACACCAATTAAGCCACCTGCTCTGGCCTGGCAAACGACAGCGGTGGCAGGGAACAGCCCTATGTCGTTCTGTGTTCTCCTGTCACTGTCTGAGCCTCCTCTCTGCCCCCGGTGCCCTTGTGCCCTGGTGTCCTGAGCTGCACTTGGACTCAGCCTGCTGTCTTGTCTTCTTCCAGACTTCTAATGCCTGGGTACTTTGGCCTTTTTTTCCCTGTCCTTGGGAAGGCAGGACAGCCTAGTCCAGTGTCCTCTGCGTAACTTTATAATCTCAAAACCCAGAAACAGAGGCTGGAAGGGTGAGTCATGTCCTTAGGGGGAGGGCAGAGCAGAAAGGTGAGACAGAACCGGCAAGGGAGGGGAGAGGACATAGGTACACGGAAGTGCGGGGCAGGGTTTAACCATCAGATGGCAAGACTGAGTTGATGAGTAATAGAGTATGAGCAGACACATAACAGAGAAAAGGGGTCATGGGAAACTTGAGTGGTGGCCAGGTGATTCACTTTGGTCGCTGAGCCCTCTCACTAGGCAGCGGGAAGCAGAAAGAAGCTAGGTTGCAATGTTGTTTTGCCTGTGTGCATAAGCACTGTCCACCTACATTCGCTGGGAATGTCTGACCTCGGGGGAGAATAGCGTCCACCAAGTAGTTACGGCCCTGCCAGTCTCCCTGACCTGCTCCACTGCCCTTAGCCTATAGCGCCTCCTCCCCTTAGCACAGAGTCTTTTCCTGCTTCCTGGAGCCTTACTGATACAATAAGCAGGCAAAGATTGAAGGCATTGGATGAATTGTTTCAGGTTAGTGTTCTTCAGAAATTCGGTGGGGAGGCTGTTTACGGCAGATCACAGGGCAGCCTTCGGAGAGCATCTACACCAACGGATGAATGAAGTCAGTGTTTCTCAGACAACAAATTAGGACATGAGTGAAGCTGGGACCTTCTCTCTGAGGGTCTCCCAATGACTACTCAAGTTGACACCTCCCCCTGTTAAGCGACAGATCATAGTTGACAACATCCTGAGGCAGGGAGTCCTGTTGGGTGGAATTCTGCAGAATGCAAATTCGCCCACCGAGCTCTGTCATTTCTACTGCAAGAAGTCTGGAGGGAGGGAAAGCTCTTCCTGGTCGGAACACATTGACCTCAGTTACGGAAAACAAGCGTGTTCCTTTTCTCTGAGTGTGGCACAGGTGGTTAGGATTTCGCGGGGAACATGGGGTCGGCTGTGGTGACAATCTCAAGGGGGACAAACTCAGAGCACTTGGATCTCCAGCCTTGCTGAATGACTGGGGGTCAGGCATCCCATGCCACAAAGCTGGGGTGTTTACTTTTTCCTACCTGCAGCTGGTTCCAAATGTGGACATGAAATTTTATTTAAAACTTTGATATTGTGTTTTCCTGGCCTCACTCAGGCTATAATCACCTCTGTACAGTGAAAGGAACAAGTGGGCATTTGTTCACTTGGCACTGCAGTGACAAGAGGGTCTGTAATTTTCAACCTTTGTAAATATCTGTCCCAATCACGCAAGAGAAGACTGAGGTGTGTGTCGAAGAGTCAGTGATATAAAAATGCATTATATATATTGGAAGACAATCCCATGTGTTTTTCTGAAATTATTCAAAAGTCTTAAGGGTTTAAGATTACAAGGTCAGCAGTTTCCTCTATCCAACTCCCCTCCAAAAAAAAAAAAAAAAGACTTGAAAGCAAAACTTTACTAACACAAATACCAGCTCTGCACAGCGCTTGAATCCCTGTCACACCACACCTGGTAAGAATCAGTCTACCGCAGCGTCATCAATCACGCCGGGGCTGTCAGTTTTGACATCCTTTAAGTCTACCTTGTGTGCTTAATGATTACATGACAGAAAATGTAAACAGACTCCACACATCCAGGTATGTGGTGCGTGCATGTCTGTGCAGGTTTGCATCTGAGTACCTGGTGTGAAGAAGTACACACGCAGTCTCTGCACACCAAACTGCTCACTAGCACACACACGTGCACACATGCCTCTAAGTGCGGGAATCAAAGCCCACATATCAAGCTATTTCTTACACATAGATTAAAAAAACAGCTCATTTTCAGTAAGTGAAGGCAAGAGAAAACAGAGCCAGAAGCAGGTTACCTATGTGCTCTTGGGTGGGTGGGTTACATCCCTGTGAGATGCCCTCTCAAATTGTGACTCACTAATCAGGATTCAGTAGTAGCTGTCGAGACCAACACAAGCCCTGCATTAATAATTCAGGTGTGAAAAAAAATGATGGTGAAACTCTTGAATATTTAAAAGCCCATGTGCGTTTTTGAGTGGACAACAAAAACAACAAACTCAAATTCGAAGTTTCCTGGAAGCAAATTGCTTACTTTTAATTGATTATAAGGGAAGTTTTATTCTTTCAAGAAATTAGTTAATGTTCTCCTAGCATAATGGAATTATTGAGTCTAGCAATTTTTCTTGTATTCCAGAGAAAAGCATCGGATGTTTTAAAAAGTGCCTATTTTAGCAGCTAACCAGTGACATATTTCTAACTATTAAAGCCTCCACTTCCCTGATCCCGCCGTGAGTAGGGTTCTCTTTAGCCATGCAGGGAAGTGGCTCTCAGGACATTAGGGTGTTAAATATGGAACAACAAAAATGAAAACACAATATTTTAAAGTTTAAATTGTACCATTTTCCTTTAAGCAAAGTGTAGAATCTGTTTGACTGATAATACATCACAAGCTGCCCAAACACGCAAGGCAAAAAAAAAAAAAAAAAAAAAAGATGAATCCTATTATTTTTGTTTTAATTTTTTCATATCTAACTTAGTAGATTATCAAGTGGAACAGCTTTTGTAAAACTGAATCATGGCATAAAATACAATATTCACATTTTATAACATATTCTCTGGATGCCAGGTTCATTGAATACTAAAATTCTCTGAAACATTGAAAGAGCATTGGAAATGTGAAAAGAAAAATCGCACACACCAACCCCATTGCTATATGTATGAACAGTTTCCCCTACACAATATATATGGTATGTGTTTTTTCTGTTTCTGGACAAACATTGTGTACTGTGCTACTGATTTTTCAGTTGTCAAATTATTTATCTCAGACAAGACTATGCAGACACAGATACGAAAATGCACCATCAGCTCTCCTTTCACATTTCAAGAAATTAAGGCAGGAAGAAGTAAAAATGGCAGAGAGAGAGACAGAGAGAGAGAAGTACATCTGAAGCCTCACTCTTAGAAGTAGTAGAAGAGTTTGCCTTTGGATTTCATTTCTCTGAGCAAATGTCTGATTTCTAGAAGGATGATTAGAGATCTAACTCTACAAAGAAAACCTAATAGCAACAAAATGTTACCGTAAAGTGATTGCTATCTTTTGTTCCCCTTGGAAGTATTATTTTATTTTGCTCTTTCAGGAAACGTAGAAAAAGCATCTGGTTCGGTAACTGTTTCTGCTAAATAATCCCACCTGGGGGAAAGCTTACTCTGAGCACCTATATTAACATGGAGCCTGGTTTCCTGCTTAGTTGGAATCTTTTTCGTTACCTCGTTACTTAATCTAACAATGGCAAGTTGCCAAAGTCACCTCTCTGCCTCTCCCCCTATCCCCGCAAAAAAGACATCTCTCAGTTGTCATTTAAAACAACAGCATATATTGCAAGTGAAAAATGCCCAAAGAAACCTCCCTGGAGAAGAGAAGGCGTGTGCATCTGGCCCTGGGAGCTGCATTTTCAGAGGTTTTGGAGGAGTCTTGCTTTCAAAGTCCTCCACCCCTAACGCTGCCAGCACAGTGGTCCTAACGGACCCAGGACCAATGGGAAGTTTCCATGTCCTCACATGACAAATAAGCACTAATTAGGGGCACAGTTACACCAGAACACCGCTATTGTCTTTCCTGCTAATAGCGATTGTACTTCCTTAGTATTGGCTGGGGGCCTCTTCAGCTGGCCGGGCTCTGAAGGGAACCCTAAGAGCTGGCTCAGTGGGGGCGGGCCCTGGGCCTGAAGAAAGCTGGGAGGGAACACTTTGCTGTCTTTCAGACTCTCTCCACCAGCTGTCACCGGCCATGGGTGCTGAAAAGATCCTGTCACTTCATCCAAAGGGATTTACTTGGTCAGAGGGAAAATTTCAATACAAAGCATACAGCTAAGAAGCTGGTGAAAAGGATTATAAGCACACAGGAGCACATGTGTAGATGACACTAATACATCTTTAGGAAATTGCAGCTCCCCGAAGCCAGGATTACTGGCGGAGTAGGGTGGTAGACCTATGCAGAGACCTTTAGCACTGGAGTTATTCTCTTCCAACTATTCAGTGCAACTTTATAGGCCTTTTCTCAAGGCCATTAGAAAAAAAGCAGAAAAAGAAAAGAAAAGAAAAACTCGCATCCTTACAATGGAGGGCTAAGCAAACACATTATTCGGGTCTGTTATTACCAGAAGTCACCTGCATGCAAATAGCACTCGCCTGTGTGTGTGGAGCTCTTCCCAGCTTCCGCTGGAATTGCCCATAGGGTGTTTCTGATTGTTTAGGGAGCAAGAGGGGAGACAAAGGGTGAGATGCGGTTGCCTCACTGATCCACACCATACGAGGCTGAGGGCTCATCTCAAACAAGAGGGGGCCCCTGAGTCACCGCTGGGCAGGGAGCAAGTGGTGGCACAAAGTAGAGCCCAGGGCAAGGAGCACAGTTCCTGCTCTTAGTGACGAGCAGGTGAAAGATGCTGTTGGGCTGAGCAGCGTAAGAAAAGAAAGCTAAGGAAAAGACTTTTATTTAAACGAGACAGAAGATACACAGTTCAAAGGTGGGCATCCGGCATTAACATGTATATTTCCTATGCCAGGGGGCCAGGCAGTCCGTCCAATTCTGGACAGCAGCAGGTGGCGTGGCCAGAGCTTACCCCGTGGAGCAAAACTCTGCCTGCAGAGAAACGGCATTCGCATGGGCAGCTAGCTGTGTAATTGCCACCAAGGCAGAACCTTGGCTCCGTGACAGAGGGGCCCTGATGGGTGGGTTCCACGCTGCGGTCTGATTTGAGCCTCACAATGTGTGGCCAGAGAATATTCAAGGGTGTGCGTTTCAGAGAAGCCAAGCTTCCAGGGGTGGCAGGCAATAGAATACCGCTCACAAGAGAGGCATTGATAGACGGCAAGAAAATCCCTCTTCTGGACTGTAAGGACTGTGAGGAGGGAAGATTCGAAGTGAAAGCGCTTTGTACAGATTTTCGAGAGATCTGTCAGAAGCCGTCACTGAAAGAATTTGTGGAAACGAGTAAGCTGTTTGGAAGCGCAGCACAAGTCGAAGAATCCGCCTTTAGATGTCACTGCAGCCCCACTCCTGCTTTTCCAAAACTGCCAGGGAGGATTGGAAGGGCTTGACACTGGTCCACATGCTTTGTGGGGAGAGAGAGAGAGAGAGAGAGAGACAGAGAGACAGAGAGACAGAGAGAGAGAGAGAGAGAGAGAGAGAGAAACTGTTCTCTAAACTTTCTGGAGACCCCGGGTGGCAGTCCCAGCACAGCGGGCTCCTGAGGCAGTGAGACATGGCCACAGCTCCTCTGCTGCCCCAGAACGCCTCAAACTGCCCTCCTCGGTCAGCTCACTCACTGACCCCAAGCCAGGCCTCAGCTCAGCAAACACAAAGGAGAGAGCCCTGCCCTGCTTCAACAGGCGACCACAGTGCCCATGCTGACTCTACACTCAGAGTTGTTGATACGGTCGCTCTTTCTCCTAGGGCTGAGGGTGGTGGCCTATAAATTGATATTTCTCATCTAAGATCATAGCACCCGTTTGTATCTTTGCTTTTATCCCAAGTTGGTGAGATGTCTATGAATGGATGAGCACAGATGCTAGATACATAGATACATGCACACATGCATGCACAGATACACATGCGTTCACTTACATATACACATGCATGCACATAAACACACATGCATGCATGCATACACACATGTGTACATAGATATCCAGACAACATGTTGATGGCATAATAACAGAGCCCTTAAAGATTCCAGTAAATCCAAATCAATAATGTTTCTTACAATTTTATAGCAATGTCTTAGGAAAAATATAAGGCGACATCAAGTCAGCCCCCTTCTCCCAGGCTTATTCTGAAGACTGGCAGGAGGCTTTGCAACATTTGTGCTTGAATCATTTGCTACAGGAAAATGCTCACCATTTAAGAGCCGTGTATCCAAGGAAGTCTAACTATTAGACCCAAAACTAACTCTGATAACTGGCATCCGACCTAAAATCTGGGGAAAACTTAGACAAATCAAATACCCAGTGAAAACATTACCAAATGCTGCAGGATGCGACTGCCTATACATTTCTAATCAGCATTCATTTCCTGTCCTTAAAATAAACAGAAAACAGATTTCTCCATTTTCCCTAAAATCAATCATTTGCAGTATCTGTCAGTTGCATTGCCCCAATTAGTATTCTACATTCATTTATTTTCCTTGTAAGTTAATTTTTTTAACATACCTTGGCACGGGTATTCCATTCAATACTTGTAAATGAAATGACAGAGTAACGCTCTGTTCCTTAAGGCCGCCAAACTTGTAACTTTGTTAATGAGTCGAGATGAATCAGAGGTACCTTATTAATTATTGCTTGCCTGGTAGGTTAAGCTCTGGCTTTTCACCTCACTGGACCGGAGAACATGATTGCCTTTGGCCATGTCCGAGGGGCTCATTAAGGCCTCTCTGGGGAATGGGAAGAAATTGTTAGCAAAAGGCAGTGGTCAGTGCATCTGCCACGAACCCAGCGGCGAGAGGAAGCTCTCGTCACGGAGGACCGACAAGGCTGGCCTGGTGCACCTGTAATCAAACTGGCCTGCAAGTGTCTGGAGACCACAACACAGTCTGCCATTTGGGAAGCTAGCTGAAAAAATGCTGAATCCAATCCATAATTGATGTGTGCACACAATTATAAACCTCCAGATAGCTGGAAAGTGCTGTAGTTCCAAGCCTCCAGGGGTGGTAAACTTTAACATGCATGGCATAAACTAAGATATTTGATATAATATAAGAAGAAACTATTTTGATTCCTTCATTGGCAGCAGGAAGGTAATTGAATATAAGCCTGTTTCTCTTAATGAGTATAATTATATACAGCTTTTTGACAGCTAGTAGACTAGGGTACAGGCAATATTGTACAAAACGGATTTCAAGTCATTTATGTGCATTGTGTTCGAGATGTGCCAGCGTCTATCCTGCGGGAAGTGAGTGGCCTCCTCTAGGTAAGGTGAGCTGCTCTTGGCGAACATTCATTGGACATGCAGATGTGTGTTCTGGCAGGTTTGGAAGGAGCGGGGGCAAGAAGTCTGGTAGTGGACTCCAAATGACTTTCCACTTCATCTGCTCACTCACTGGATGAAAAATATTTGTAAGACTTTCAAAATGGCAGGTCCCCTAGGCGGCTCAGAGATGAGCTGCAAAGCTGTGGGTTGATGTGTTGGGTGCACCGGTGAGGTCGGTCAACAATGTTTATTGATTGCTCGCGTGGGCCAAATGCTTTGCTGGGCCAACCTGCCTGTGCAGCACGAATCGGTATCGGATGTCAATGAAAAAGAAGCCCTGAAATGTCATCAGGCCTTTTGGCTGGGACCGTCATGGTACAGAATGTGAACACAACAGACCGAGTATTTTGCAAAAGAGAAAACATGGGTTCCTATAAACTCAACCCTCAATCTCTCTCTCTGTCTCTCCCTCTCCTGTCTCTTTCTCCACACATACAATTTATACAAGCACACACACACACACACACACACACACAGGCCAAGCCTCCAAAACTCATTTGCAAGATAAGCGAAGAACAAAAACTGAATGTCAATGAAAGTCAGAAATGTCATAGTGAGCTACAGAGAGGCCTAGGAAAGTTTCTGGTTGGTTCACCAGTCTGGGACTGGCGCTGGGTTTGTAAAGCATTCCTTGCCATTAGAATGGAAGATAAATACAACATTGTTGCAGATTCCAAACATAAGAACCAAGATTTTCTCATTGTTAAAGCATGTCCCTAAATAGGCACACATTTAGTTAAATGAAAACTTTATGTATTTATCTTGGAAGTTGGGATTGCAATGAAAACACAACCCCAGAGTTTAAATTACTAAGAGTTCTGAAACAATACTATTAGCCAATAAAAGTCAAAGTAATTCTGATTTTTAATGACTTATTTCCTAAAATATGCACTTGCCATTTGAAATTAATACTTGACCATATAAGTCAATGAAAAGTACACAGCCCAGAGTGGGAACGGACAGGTTAAGTAATATCGACAGAAATGTAAGTCTTCTTGGGGTCTTAAAAAATTCTAAGTCTAGAACTTTATTTCACAAGGTAGAGAAAAAAAAACCGCAGGCAAGTTCATTTGATTATTACTTCCAAAAACATCATTTCAAAAATCTGAGCTCATAGACAAGTTACAGTAGTGAGAATTGAAACCTCTTTCAGTTAAGGTTTGAGGCTCTTCCTCAGCTCATCAGCCTGACAGGCCAAATAAAATGATCCTAAACAGCTCATGAGAGATCTGGACGTCTGAACAATGCGGAGCCACAGTGTATCCGGACAAATCAAACATGAAATGCATGTGCTTTAGTTCATTTGTGGTCACTTCGATTTCACGTAAAACTTCTGCTACTCTTTGGCATTTACGTTCTCCAGGGAACTCGGTTTGTTTATTTTATTGTATTTTTTTAATTATGACCCCCGAGTTTCCTGTTTTTCTGTGCCCTCTTCCCTATGAAACCCTATACAGTAAGATCCTGCACCTCCTACTGCCCTGCAGTCCTTGAGCAAACAAGCCACAAAAGGCCAGGCCATGGAAGCGGAGTCCACCCTTTCCGCCCCAGAGTCCCTGCCTCCCCCTTGGGGGGCCAATGCCCCCGCTGAGAACACAGGGCAGTGCTAATTCTCATTGGGACCGCATCTTGGCCTCTCCCTCCTCGTCCTGAGTTCCTCCCAAGCGACAGGCAGGAACTTTCTCAAAGGTCTTTGAAGATCCAGGAAGGACGCTTGTGCAGGAGAGAAGGGGAGCGAGCCGTGGGGGGCACGTCCACCACCCGAGTGCCGGCTTGCACGTGGGGCGGCCCCTCTGCCATGGGTGTCAGAGCTGTGCCCCCACGCTGCAGGGCCAGCCCAGCCTGCATCCCGGCCACGAAGGTGAGGCGCGGTGAGGGCCCTTTTGATGTTGCCAGCTCCCATTTGCCACCCAACCTTTCTCCCTTCCAAAACCTCTTAGCAAACTTCAAAGGCCTCCTTGCTTCTTGCCTTAATCCAGTGCGCTGAGACCACTAGTTCAAAGAACTTTCCTTAAACCCTCTTCTTAAACGGCAACCCAAACTTTTTTTTCTTTCTCTCTCTCTCTTTTTTTCTTTCCTTTCCACAAAGTAGCAATTACAGCTCCGTTGCGTGGCGATTGGGCTCGGCCGATCTGCTCCTGCTATTAATTAATCTTACAAAGGAGGCTCATTTCCTGGCATTCAAATTGACAAGAGACCAGAGAACAGAAAACCCTTTCAAGCCGCTCCAGCTCACCGAGGGGAAGAGGTATCAGAGGGGAGCGCCCCGCAGCACTGGACGTGGAGGGCACATTTGATACTCCCCGAACATTCTGCTGATTGAATGATTTTTGTTCACCCACAGCTCCGTACTAATCTTTTACCTGCACAGTCTGCCGCAGAAGGCAGCCCAGCACAAACGTGGCTGCCTTTGGACAGAGGAGATTTACAGGCCCCGCTTCGCTTCCCGACCTCAGCCTCCCCGAAAGCATCTTCTTGAACATTACACTTCACTTTAAACAGAAAGTGTTCAGTTTACTCACACAGAAAAGCCCTTGCAAGAGGAGGAGACGGAGAGAGGAAGAAAGCAGCATAACAGACAAGAGATTAAAGCTTTTTATTCAGTATCTCTTTCGTATTCAAATTGTGCTGAGGGCTCTGTGAAACTTAGAAGCGAGCTTGTTCAGGAGGCTTCTAAAGTGTGTACACGGATTTCATGGGAATAGAAAAGAAGCCACAGCCTGGGTAATGAAAGAAAGATAAGATGGCCTGTATGAAACAACCGGGAGTGGTTCAATTACTCCAGCAAACCATCAAGGCGAGCTTTGAAGATTTGAGAAAACACTGTTAAAATTTAACAAAAAACTCATGTTGCAGGTTTTGTACCAATAAATGTTTGTATACTCGCTGAAGCTATATTCCCCCTGCTCGCATATTGTTTACTTCTTGGGTTTGGGGAGTGGAGGGACCCATGGATTTTGATGGTACCAACTGTAGAAAAGGAAGGTCCTTTATTAAAAAAAAAAAAAAAAGCGCTCCGAATCATTTGGAGTCAGAAATTCAAAAACCAGGTGTCTTTGATTACAAGAAAATACGCGGGTGGATCAGACGTCCCTGGCTGCAGTGTGTTTTACTGAGGGTTTAATGCATACATTGAAAATGTTGGCAGTGAAAGTCCTCTTTAGAGAAAAGGACTTTTTTTTGCACAATTTCTACCTTTGTAAGGTCAAAAATAGTTTGGTGAAACTAAAGCAAAACGCTTCCAGTTGTGTATAGCAGTAGGCAAGGAACTGCCTCAGGCCCCGTGGAGAGACACAGCCAAGTGGTTATAGCCTGGAAGGTGTGGGGAAGCCAGGTCACCACTGCCGCGCCGGGCACCCCAGCTGCAGAGTGGGCAGGTTCCCTGGGAGAGGGCCTGGGCACCTTTAGAGACTGCCCTGCCTTTCGTGAGGTGAGGCATTTGCTTCATGTGACGTCCACCCCTGCTGTGGTCTGTCCTCTGGGCTACTGAATCAGCTCTGGGCTCCTTTCTTTCTATATGTTTTCTTCCTGGTCTCCTCTCCTCCTGACGTGAGTATTGACTCTTCTTCACGGTTCCAGTCAGAAATCCAATAAAACTTCAGCTCATGGAAAAATCCTCATAAAGAATTTGCAGAGACCATTCCAAAGAATGTAAAAAGTGCATACGGTTTCTCTCAATGTTTTATGCAGGTCAAAGACATTAATACTGGAAATCTGATTTTTTTTTTTTAATGTAAGCCTTTCTTTTAAAATGTGAGTTAAATACTGTCTCAGAGTAGTCATCAAATGTTTACCTTTGGTTAGGGCAAGGATTCTCATTCTGGTGACAGGTAACAAATCCCGGCAACTGTTAGTTCAGTTAGCTGAAGTGAATGTGTGGCTTGAGTCTGTGCAATGAAGGTGTGACGAATTTCAAGTTTTATATTTTCCAGAACTGGGATTAATTTTTAACATTCTTATGCAAAGTCTGCATGACCCAGAGTCCAAAGAACTGATCTCCATTTAAGTTTTCTGCTGTTCACTAGAAGGAAAGAAAAAATAGCCTGCACAAAAGCATAGTCACACTGATCGCCAACTGTTAACTTAAAAAATAAAGGTAGCAAATTTAATTTAAAAAGGAAAACAGTAGCTTGATGATAAAGATACCCTTGAGTAACTGGAAACCTTGGAAACCAGGAAGTTGCTGTGGCCCTTGACCCGGTGGGGTCAGGCGCAGCCTTGAAGTCGCTGGAGCGGGAACAGGTGTGGTCTGCAGGTGGCAGGGGCACTCGGTCCTCCCCAGAGCTGAGGCCCTGGCTTCACTGCTGCGATTGTGCGAGTGTTTCCCTTGGCCAAAACCTTGGCTTTCCCAAGTGGGCAGAGTGCGAGAGGACCTGAAGACAGATGGGAAGGATGCCGGGGGCCAGGGCAGCAGGCAGGAACAATTAGCACCTTGTGTCAGGAAGGGCCGGTTCTGGAAGAAGCCACGCAGTGCCCAGAGGCCTGTTTCCAAAGCCCTGCAAGTGAGCGTCTGGGTTTATGCAAAGGAGGCACAGGAAGAGGAGAATGAATCAGGAAGCGGAGGCGAGGCTGGGAAAGAGGAGAGACAGCAGACACAGGAGGAGGACGCGGGTTTTTTTTTTTCCTCTGCCACTTCCTCTTAGATGCAGTCTCCTCACTAAGACAGGAAAGTGGCTCTGTTTTCTTTGTTGGGATCACATGAACATTAACCACTATCAAAGCGAAGAACACGGAGAGGATTTGCTAGGTGCACACAAAATTGGAAGCAGCACCGGACGCCAAACGTGCAGTGTATACTCCTGTGATTTTTGACGATGATAACTCTCTATGGAAAATATTTTAGGAAAAAGATTGGATGCAGAATGATGTGTTTTTCCCCTGCAGTTATCCGATGGCCGTGAACAGAATGATGTCTAAGTAGGAAGGCCTCCGGGTAGCCTGGGTGCCTGGTAGTAACTCACCACAAAGTGCACTGTTGTGCAAGCGTGCTGTGAGCTGTATCCAGGCAGCCGTCTCGGCACGATGCCCTGCGTGCCAGCTTCGATAATCGATAGTAAATGCTCTGTGATCAAACCGACTGCCCTGCTTGGCCCCGAGCACTGAGCGGGCCAAAAGGAAAGGAGTGGCCGATGCGTAATGGGACACTGCTGTGGTCACAGAAGATAGCAATCAAACAGTAACCTGAGAAGAGAGGGCCGCGTGTTTTCCCACCGAGAAATCAAGCTGTAATTGGATTGTACAGTGAATAAGGGAATTCGCAGGTTCTCCTAGGCAGCAATAAAATAAAATCAATTTTAAATAATACCCATCTTTTAGCTTATGCATTTAGGGGAAGAACCTAGGTGTCCTGAGAAGATGAATAGTCATACCTTCAAACTTGGTACCTGTGGGCTTTGGATTCTAAGAAGTTGCCCTTTCCTTGGTAAAAAAAAGAAAACCTCGTATTTTTTCTGGTCCTGTTTAATATTCTGCACAGCTCTCACTTCTGTCTTTCTTGCTGTCTTGATATACCCCTTCCTTTCCCACAGCCCCCCAAGCACCTCCAAACATATGTGTGCACACACATGCATGCATGCACACTTGCACACACACACACACACACACACACACACACGCACTACTATATACATATGGAAATTAGGCTGTGAACTGCATGTATGTTGTTCTTCCTATTTAAACTCAAACGCACAAATCAGGCACTACATTATTAATAGAAGAAAAATAGTAGAGGTACATCGTTTTCAAACCTGTAAGGAATTTCCCCACAAATGCAAAACAATTTCGATTCAAAAGGAATTTTTTATTTTATGGAAGCATGTACATCTGGAGGTGATTTGTAAAGCAAATAGCTAACTTCTTATTGTAAGGGAAGTGTCGTAAGAAGTAAACTGTTCCTGGATTTTGTCCATTCAACCTGTAGAATATGAAACATCTATTATTTTTGAAGCAAGAATGTAGATTTAAACAAATTAGTGTAAAATGCACTAGAAAGGCTTGATTATCTTCAGATTATCATGAGTATACTATAAAAAAGAAAATAAACACTAAAAGAAAGACCACAACAGAAATTTTTCTTCTAATAACAAAAATAATTAAATTTTATTCCTTTCTTAATTAAGCAGCTATAATAATCAGGAAATGGACAAAAACTCCTCTGTAAGTACTAAGCAATCTCTATGCTTCCCAGTGTGAAAAATCGGACTCTCCAAACTTCCTGGCAGATGGCCCCGTCCTAGCAGTTTTCCTTGCCACTCACTGAGATAGGACACCTTCCACCCGTGGACAAAGGAGGAGAGGTTTATTTGGGGTCACTGCTACAGTCCTTGCTCTGATGGCTCCAAGGCAGAGACCCCGGGGTGAGAGGGGTGCTAACACCTCATGGAGGTCAAGAAGCAGAGAAAGACAGAGAAAGGAAGATCTGTGGGGTATACAGAGCCTTCCGGGTTACACACCAGTGACCCCCTCTCTGACCAGGCTCTGCCCCCTGACAAGTCAGCTGTCATGCTCCCAAACTCGTCACCCACAGAGGCGCAGCCTTGCTCTTTGTTAAGGAAAGCCTTAGTTCCTAAAAGACAAAGCCACAACTTTCAAATTCCCTAGCACAAGATGATTCCTTTGTTCTTCAAGACTCAAAATGCGTCCAAAGGACACCTCCACCCTCTTACAGCTGTTAGAGATTCTGTGGCGAGAGTCAACATTTTTATGCTTCGTGTATTGGTGAATCTTGATTCACCTTGATGGCATCCTTATAAACTTCCAATGAATTCAGCCTTTGGGCAGGAACATTGCCAGCAACCTCCGACATGCATGCCAATGTGTCCCCGCGCATGAGAAGACGTTGGTCCTTTCCTCTGTCACCCACAAGGTAAGCCAGGGAGCAAAAGTCCTCACTGGCAGACAATCGTATTGCGACCCCATCCACCAGGACAGAGAACTGGAGCCTGAACAAATATTTGTGATTCAAACTGCAAGATCCACGCAGCTTATCTCACCTGATGGGTTGGACACCCCCGGCAGGCGGTGGCCTTACTCTCTTCAGAGCCACCCTGCCAGGAGCAAGAAGATTCTTGGCCTCGGAATATAAGAGGTGGCAGGTGGGCTGCTGTCTCTCAGCTGGTGCAGCTGCCTACATGCTCCATGTTGTTCACCCTTCCTGCTAAGACCACCCTGGTCTTCAGCTAGGAGGGTCTGAGACTTCGTCGCGCTACAGTTCTGCCCTCCTCAGGACAGAGTAACATTTCCAAGGGAAAGGAAGCACGCATTTAAAAAACATTTTTTTGTGATACCGGGAATCAAACTCAGGACCTTGTTCTAGCCAGGCAGGCACTGTGCCACAGAGCTACATCCCCGGCCCATACACATTTTCTTTCTTTTTTATTTTGAAGACTTTTTTCTCTTTTATTCTATATACAACTTGACACCAACTTGCAAAAACAATGGTATTTTTGCACAATTCCCCACACCTCATATCCATAAATTTGGCCCAACCCTGAGATTTTTTCATGGGGGAGTGATTCTTGTACTTAAATGAGTGTTCAGAAATATGATTTTTTCAATATAGCACTGAAGAAATGAAGCTAAACTCTGTATGAGGTCTTCATATATCCTTACCACATGGGAGGAAGATGCTTATTACAAGCCCCTCTGAGCATTCTGGATTCTTTCTTTTGCTCTCCATTCATGACTGTGTAAGGGTAACAAGGAAATATTTAACAATTATCTAAATTTATTGGTATGTTTTAGTTAGACACAATGATCACATTCATCATAGGGAATTTGCAACTGTACATGATAGAACTTGATTCTTTTTTCTTTCCCATCTCCCTGCCCTTCCTTCAATGCCTCCTCCACTCTTTATTTACAAAATTCTGTCTCCATTTTTTCATTCTTCCTTAATTTTTTCCTTTCCTTTCTTTCTTTTCTCCTTTACACCTCCCTTGTTCTTAGCATTTGAACATCTTCCTATTTCAAAATATCTATGGTGCATTTCACTCCTTATTTATATTCTCCATTTCTCACACCAAAAAAAAAAAAAATGAGATTTTTACACATGTGTGACTGATTTATTTCACTTAAGGGTATGGTCTCAAGATGCATTCACTGACCTGGAAATGTCTCAAGACTATCCTTTTTAAGGCTGAGTGTACGCCACTGAATTAAAAAAAAAAAGCATTTTCTTTATCCATTCATTGGTTGATGAGCATTGGACTATTTCTAAGACTTAGCTATTACCAGCTATGCTGCTATAAACATAGGCTTGCATATATTACTATGATATGGTGTTTTTAATTCTTTTTAGAAAGATACCAAGGAGGGGAATGCCTGGGTCAGACGGGACCTCTAGTCCTAGCTTTCTGAGGAATGTACGCTGATTTCCACAGTGGTTGCACCAGTCTACATTCCCATCAGTAGTGGAGAAGAGTTCATTTTTCTGCATAGCTCCACCAGCATTTGTTATTGGTTGATTTCTTGATGACAGCCATTCTTTCAGGAGTGAGATGCAATCTCAGCTTTGCATCTGTCAAATGACAGTTATGTTGCCTTGATTGCATGGGAAATATTGCAAAGAATCAAAACAATCTAAAATTATTTGAAAGGTTTTACACATCAAAATAAATCACCAACAGAGTGAAGAGACAACACACAGGATGGGAAAAAATTTTTTGTCAACTGTTCTTCAGACAAAGGACTAATATCTAGAATATATAAAGAACTCAAAAAGTTATTCCCCCCAAATTTAAAGAGCCAATCCAAAACTGGACATTTGAAAAGAATGTGAACTTCTCAGCTGAAGAAGTACAAACAGCAAATAAATACAATTTTCTTTAATGCTTCTATAATTTATTGCATAGTCTGTGAGTTAGATTGCATAAAAATGAAAACATGATAATGTCAAATCCAAAATGAAACATTTTAAAAGCACTTGTTAGAGGAATGCAAGTTCTCTTGATAAAATCTTTATCATTTTTATTCAGTGTGTTAACATAGTATAGACATAACAGTCATGAACATACTTTTGTATTTAAATATGACATTTATAGCTATCAGGATGGGTGTTTGTTTTAACAACATAAAGAGTCTGTTTATTTAGTATATCAAATTTGATTTTTCTGAATGCATTAATGTTTTCATAATTTTTTTCTTTACTAACCAAATCTGTCATATATATATATATATATATATATATATATATATATATATATAATTTTGCAAGCTGTGGAATAAATTTTAATTATCCTCTCATAACACATCCTTATTAAGCATAGAAAAACATGGTGTTATTTCTTGTTCTAAAAGTGATCTAAGAAAATTATGAAATGGGAATTTTCATGTCAATTTGTTCCTATGCTTCCACCCTCGTTTCTCGTGCGCAGTTTCTCCTGAAGGCGTGCTCAGCTTCCACTTTGCTATACACACGCTTCTGGCTTGGTAAAAGTTAATTTGAAAGTTTAAAAGGGGAGATGTTTCAAAGTGCTTGCAAAAAAAAAAAAAGCTGGAGAAAAGGAAATGTTAAGTTATTCAACAAATTAGTGAGAAGTATCACTATGGAAACCCTTATTGTCCCCGCTCCTCCAAGCAGCTAACAAAGAAGCCATGTCCCACGGTGCCCCTTCAGCCCCTGGGCTGTGCGCGCTGCGCTGAGCTGGACTGCGGGCTGCGCGCTGCAGGGTCCTTCCCGCGCGCTGTGCCTTCTGCTCTTCCTCACCGGGTGGCCCTGCACTGCTCATGTCTGCCGCGGCCTGTGTGTGAAACCCTCAGTGCTTCTTCCATGGTATTGGAAATCCATCCACAGATTGAAAAGTTACACCACTTCGCAAATAGGCTTTGGCACTTTAATTAAGTTCACGTTAATAGTGGCTCTGTGAATACGTCTGGTGGTAAAAGAGGACCAAAACAAAACCAGCGTCATATCATGATGAGTGCACTGTCTTTAATGTTATTTCTTATTGCTGAAAAATATATTTTGGTCATAAACATAACTTTTGGGGAAAATGACTTATTTTGTAATGTGATTTATATAATTTAATTCCAGTATGAAATTATAGATATCTTAACTTGATAACCCACAGCATTTATTTCCAGACAATTTAATTTCTTGCCCTTTTTTTTCTTGTTTTTGAGAAAATACTGAGTTACATCAGTATTGAGCTCTTCATGATGTGGGTATTTTTCAGATATGTTACCTGGAGGCACAGGCATGAGAGGGCGGACAGATGGAGATGAAAGGAGGAAAAAAAGAAGGAACAGGAGTCACTGGGTAAAAGGATGTAGTCTACGGACAAGCAGATTTGAGGTGCGGGGGGGTCATGTTTTCTTACGAGGAAAGGCTCCTTTGTTTGGAGTTATTCTGTCATCCAAGCACAGCCAACGAGAGTTTCTAGAGAGGCTGTTCTGACCCCTGTTAGTCCCTTTTTAGTTACTATGACAAAAGGCCCAGGGCAGGCTACCCCTGAGTTAAAGAGGTTTAGTTAGCTCACAGTTCTGCAAGCTGCAGTCCAAGATTAGGCAGCTCCATTGTTTGGCCTCTGGTAGTCACAGCTTGGTGGGTGGTGTCATGGCGGCCATGTGCATGGGAGCCTGAGATGGCAGTGACAGCACAGGAAGCCAGCTACGATGAGGGTCCCTCAGTCGTTCCAAGGGCTCACCCCATTGACCTGAGGATGTCCTGTTGTCCCCCACTTCCCAAAGGTGCTGAGTCATCTTATCCTTAACCGCTTTCCTCTCCCCTCACCTGACACCCACATCTTACAGAGGAGAGGTTTGTTTTGGCTGCAAGTTTGTAGTGGTTTTAGTCCACAGACTGGGTCCAAGGCATGACAGTCCGGGAGGGAAACATGGTGGAGAATCTGCTCCTGGTATGGCAGCAAGGAAAGGGAGAGAGAGAGAGAGAGAGAGAGAGAGAGGGAGACCAAAGGAGGAAGAGGGAGATAGAGCCCTCCAGGCTGTGTCCCTACCCACCGCCTCTTCGGTCCACCAGTCCAACCTCCTAGTAGCAAGTCAGCCATGACGCCCATAATCCAGTTACCATCCTGCATGCATGGGTCATCCGGGGACTGTGGAGACAGAGGTCAGAATGGCTCCCCAACACCACTGCCACCCTGGCCACCCTTCACAGAGCTCAGCAGGGCCCCTGAACCCGAGCCTGCTGCTTCTGAATGTAAGGAGGGCACCAGTGACAGACCTCGCTCCTCATCTCGTAAATCTCCCACCCACGAGGCAAGAGTTTGTGTCTTCCTGCTGTCATTTAAAGGATCCAATTTCTATACTTTCATTCTAGAGAGTGGATAAATACAGGTGACTTGTAAAATGAGAAGTCTGTTCTTCCAGGAGTGATAAACCTTATTATTCATAGTTTGCTCAACATTTCTAATTCACTTTATAATCCTATTTAGCTAACAAATGGGAGAAGGTTCCACAGCATAAAGATGAAGCAAAAACCTGAGGGCTTTGTTGGTAAAATTAGTTCCAGGACTAAAACTCTGCAGACTTTGAGCTGCTGGACACATGTAGAGTTCTGTCACGTGTACCGTGAAATCTTCACTTGCTGTGTCAGAGCTGTGCTTTACGTGTACATCATTGGCTTGATCCTTCAGTTCCTCTTTGTACAGCCAGCACCAGATGGGCCACTGCCAACCAAGCATTTTCTTTTCTAAGCTAGGAGCTCTATTGTACTTTCTAATAATTTTGTGAGATATATTTTCTTTATCACATTCTTCGATCTTTAAAAATTTAAAAATTAGGTGTTTCATTTTTATTGAGGAAGAATTGCCTTTCTAAACAAATACTTTGGACCCCCCTTTATTTTTTGGTACCAGGGATCAAACTCATGACCTTGCACTTACCAGGCAGATGCTTATGCCACTGAGCTAAATCCTGAGTCCTTTAAAAACTCGATAAATTAATGTTCCAGGAAAGCATTTTCATCTTTTTCTGAAGAGCAGAAATTTTAGAAATACGTAGACTGAGCCTATCTAGGAATGTAGGTTACTGTTTGAATGTAGTTTACAAAAAAATAAGACTTTTACTAGAAGACCTAAATTATTTGATGCATTTTGCCTGATGTTTAAAAATACATTGTACTGTTTAAAAGTATTTTAATTTTGCAATTTGAAATTATTTGTCAGTACATTTTATTAAATGTTGATATACAGATTTCTTAAGCTGCAGCTTCCTAAGACTATGAGGAATTTTAAATGGCCTTACATGGGAAAGCAGGGTGCTTTATAAGATAGTTAATTCAGGGGTTCATTTGTGTGACTTTTACAATCTGTTTTGACATCAGCGAAGTAGAGTGATTGAACATTGTTGAGGGTGGAATACAGTAACTCCCGTTACATAGCCATCTGTACCTCATACATTTGTGCTAACCCACTGTGAAATTCCATCGTGTTCAATAGTTGTTACCATGTCTCATTTCTCACTGCTGGGTGAAATTTCCTATTCACTACCAGGTTTGACATCATTCATTTGTATTGAAGAAGATAAAGGATATGAAATTTTTAAATGGTTTTATATCACCCATTCTTTTGTAGTAGGTTTCCTGTCATTTTAGGCTTATCATATATTTGAGATGTAATACAATATCATTTCCCCAAACCTCTAAAAGGACAGAGACTTCAATTTCTTCATAAGACTAAGAATTTTTACACAGTACTTGAAAATAGACCAAGATTAAATGCCTAAAATTAAACTGCTTGAATAATTTTCACATTGGTGCTAGAGCTGAGGTCAAAGTAATTAACCAAGGCTGTCTGCACAGGATGCAAAGCTGGGTATAAAATAGCCCATTATCTTGATTTCTCTTCAGTGTATTGACCAGTGGCACATTTATTGGTATCGTGATGATTAACTGAGTTTTTCAATTTTTGGCCAGATATTTGGAGCTGAATTACTGCATTCCAAAGGTTTAGGTTGCACAGGAAGGGGATATAGCAGCCTTTATAAAATTTAAGGTGGTTTTTTAGTCTTAACGTGAAAACCTGTGTCTATGTTGATAGTATAACAGGATTGTGGTGAGAACCTGCGAGGCAGAGTTTTATGAGGTGGATACACCCGCGAGCTCTGCTGCGTACTCTTGGCTCAAACCTTTAATCACTTCAAGAAATACAGTCATTTGGCTCTGGTTTCTCATGTCGACCCAAAGAAGATTCTTAACACATACGCTGCTCGGGCCCCGGATTCCTGAGCAGCTTCGGGTTAGGAAGGAACTAATCAATACTTTTGCAAGTGATTTTTCAGATCTCCTTTTACAATCATTTTCCCCAAATTGGGATTGTTTCTGAATCTTCCGCACCCACAAATAGCTGAATGCCACAGTGCAGCAGGTTCTGCAGTCTACACTTGGCTACATCTCATGACCACTTAAATCAGTGTGGAACTCTTCCACTATAACTTATATTCAATTTATTGCTATGGACACATTTATAGGAATAGAATTTTTACGGTCTCATAATACTCTGAGAAGCTCACCATAAACTATTAACAAGAGAGGAACACTATTAATAATGAACATCCCGGATCAGTTATTTTCAGAAAGTTTTGACTCTGAGAATGGAATTAGTTCAGGTGGACTTCAGATAATAAACACGTATGCTTAACCCAACGAATTACCAGAGAAGAAATGCACCAACCTGAGAGCATCACCTCAGAAACATAAATTGTGCTAAGAATTTTGCAAAGTATGAAGGCTTTTAAATATTGATACTTTCGAATTACATTATGAAATATTCATTCTCTTTCCCATTTTGAACGTGTAATACAGTTCCTGGACTTCTGCCATCCTTCTAGGGCCTTTCTGTGGTTGAAAACTCACCTCGTAGACAAAATTTTATTAATGCAAGAACTAAGTTTGGATGATTGGTAAAGTGTAAACTTTTAATTACTATTTTTTCAGTCGTAATTTTTTTTAAAAAATATTGTCCACATCAGTTAAGTGTATTATCACTGACGGATCACATGGTGCTGCGGCCCTAATAAAGGTGACTTAATTAACTTGTCAGGGTTTATCAACCGCTGAGTAAATAGATAAGCTCCATTTCAGTATGTTTTTTTTCCCTTTCCATTCTGCTTATGCTGATACTGGCTGCCCAAATTACTCTCATCTTTATAGATCTCTTCATTGATCTACGACCAAAGAACGCGTAGGGCTCTGTCTTTCTGCACAGGCAGGGCCAGGTTGGGGGGCCTATTTTGGTTTTTGATACAGAGGAAGAAATTCAGGGTCCAGGCCGACCATGCCTGCAGGGGTATCCACAGGCCCATCGCTCCTTAAAATAGCGTATCATGGGCTTCCAAGATTTTTTTTTCAGCGACAGGACATTAGGTTGAAACATATGAAACTGATAATATTTGACTTTCAAAGAGTGTCAATTATTTTATTAGCATGTTTCGAGGGCATAACGTTTCCATCCCTTGTGTGGTGTTGGTTCACGTACATGACACACTTGATTCCTTTCTCATTCCCTTCCTCTCTTCCCTCCCCCTCCATCTCTTGGTCCCCTCCCCACCTGAGAACAATCAATCTCCCTGCTTCCTATTGTTTATCTTCTACTTTGCTCTTGATTTATAATTTAGACCTCACATAAAAGGAATCATGTGATATTTAAGTTTGTATATCTGATTCATTTCCCTTAACATTAAAGTCTCAGGTGCATACATTTTTCTACAAATGATTCAAGGTTATCTTTCTTTACGGAAGAGCGGTACTCCACTGTGTGTAAATGCCACATTTTCTTTATTCATTCATCTGGTAATGGCATGTAGGCTGTTTCCAAGAGTTAGCTATTATGAGTTGTGCTGCTATTAACAACAGCAGGCATGGATTGCTGTAATACAAAGTCTTTAACTTTTCAGGAAGATATCTAGATGGGGAGTAGCTGGGTCAAGTGGAATTTCCAGTTTCAGATATTTGAGGATCCTCCATACATGTTTGGGTAGTGATGTTACTGCAGACTTATCCTCACATTTGCTTATTATTGAACAATAGAAAACACATCTGCCTTCCCATAGTCGCAGTAAGGCTCCCCTTGTTGATGTCTGACTAGAAACAGGCTGTGCAGAAAAGCCCTAGCATTTCAGGGTGCGATTCAAGCTGCCAGGTGTCTTTAGTCAGTACTAAACGTTAATAAAAATAAAACTAGGAATGGGACTTTGCTTTCAGAGATAAACAGGATGTGCACTTGCGTCCATTCCTTAAAATGTGCATGTGCAATGATTCCTGGGTCTGTGGCTCTGTAAGACAGACATGGAAGGTGGATCACGGAAGTGTCTGGAGCAGGGAATGGAAGCCGCACGTTCAACACCAGCTCCTGTCCACTGGGACACGTCTCTCCTGGGCTTCGTTCTGATTGAGCTTACACAGACATAGACACGCGCACACACACGCAGGCATGTGCACCGATGAACATAACCACATATAGTACCACACTCGCTAGTCTGGGTCAGCCTAAGCACGAGTTTAAATGATTTCATTGGTCAGCAGTAACAGGAACCTCTTAGAGTAAAACTTCCAGGTATTAGAAAGAAACACAGGAAACTGAGAAAGTGATGTTAGGGCCAAAGTGACTCATGCCTGGCCCACTGGTCCCCAAGGAGAAGAGAGGACTCAGTTCAGGGCTTCTCTTGCTCTTCCTCTTATCTCCCTGATACTTACCAAGCAAAGTTTGTTGAGATACTTCATGTATTTGTCTCCTATGACTGTTGCAACACATTATCTCAGACTGGGTGACTGAAAACCACTTGAGTTTATTTGCTGACAGTTCTGAGGTCTGGATCAGATCTTAGCGGTCTCACACGGAGGTGTCTTCAGAGATATGTTCCTGTTGAAAACTGCTGACGAGGAAACTATGAGTGTTCATATAAACAAGAGAAACTCCAGCACCCGGTTCCTTCCTCTTCCCAGGATTCCCCACACCCTGTGCCTCCTGCAGCCCAGCAAAGAAGTGTCCTCAAATCTCTGTTTGGTTGGGATTCTGCTTCCCTTTCCCATTTGCAAGGAAGCTTAGGTTACCACTGAGCCCAGGTCCCACGATTCTGTGTTTGCTGCGGTAAAGTTCCTGTAAAACCTGAGTGTGATCCCCAGGTTCGTTCCTTCAAAGTCTTCCAGACACTTTCCAATGTGTTTAGGAGTAAGAACCAGTTCCTGAGGGGTGTTGCCAAAGCTGGATAGAGTTCTACTCTTCGCTTAGAGCCTTTTCTTTGAGGCCCTCCGGCCACCTGCCCCCACTGACGTGGTCCCACCCTTGTCCAGCTCCTGTCTCACCCTTCGCTTTTGCACTTTAATGGTCATCGCCAGCTCCAGGCATACTTGGTTTGCCTTCTTCAGGATCGCAAGTCATCCACTGGAATGTCCCCTCTGTGGGCACGGAGCTCGTTGTCCCTTCAGTGCCACCATGTCATCCACATTTGCAGAGCAGATGCATTTTTGCCTTGTTACCACCCTGTGCGTCTGCTCTGTCTCATGCCCTCCAGGATGAGAAGCCCAGCAGGAGATGAGGTCCTCCATTGCCTGAGCACACTGACGCTTCCTGCACACCACGCATGGCCTGTAAATAACGTGTCCCAAATTCAACACTCAACAGCATGCTTCAGTTGAGACCTACAGTGCCAAGGGCTATATTGTAAGTACCAGCCTTTCTTTTATTGTATCATTTCACTGCTGTGATGTGGCCGTAGGAAATGAATCCAGGGCCGTGGAACCTGGTTGGGAAGTTCTCTTCCGCAGAGCTACACTCAAGACTTACTGTTTACTTATTCATCTATTCATTTTGTTTTTCTTGCAACACCAGGAATCGAACCCACGGCTTTCACACCGAGCTACATCCCTGTGCTTCCTGTTTACTTATTTATTTTTTATGTCAAGACAGAATCTTTCTTGTTACAGTGGGGTGGAATACATTTGAGAGTGCTGGGATTACAAGCATGCACTGCTGTGTCTAGTTTCAAGCCTTATTATTAAAAGTGGTGGAGTGATAACAGGCACATACTCTGAGCATTATTTAGGGAAATGTTTCCCTCACATTAGGTGTGTGGATAGGGTATTGATCCTGTGAAACTCTATTAAAAAATTTCCTAGTTACTGAGTGAGTGGTCTAAATTTCGAAGGCACTGCCTTGGAGTCAGGCAGGAATACAGCAGTGGGAACAAGGTAGACAGGAAAGAGCACAATGACCTTGACCACAGACAGTTTCTATGGAGAAAATGATAACTGAGGGGAAAGCATAAATTTTTAACTTTTCAGCAAAAGTATGTATTGCAGAAATTCATGTTTCAATGTGTAAACACAATTACCTTTTCTAATTAGCTGCTAAAATGCAATAACATTAGCGCTGTAACTTTTATAAGAAACTCACTGTGATCATATAATTATAAAACCCTTTAGCACCGTTTGATATGGTATGTGATATATGAGCCATTGTTTAAAAGTAATTTTCAATAAAACACATCCTAAAGCTTATGTTACTGTAGTTTAACAATAGTTGCACTTTTTGATCCAAAGCTTGGATTTTGAAGGGATATGCGCTTGATGGTTCTTAAATTCACTCAGTCTACCAAAGCCAGGCAAAGAAACACCAATCCGATATCTCAAAATAGAATCAGATAGCATTTTGTGTCTCTAATAAATTGAAGCAAAGGAATTACTGATGGACAGGCATGATCTTACGGTAACTGGAATGTGCCCAGTTGTCCTAGGAATGTGGAGCAGTGTTCTCTAGCACACTTGTTCAGTGGCTGCATTGTCAAATCATGGTGAGATGCTGCACTTAATTCACCATACTGTTAACAGTACCTTTGAAAAAGAATGCAATGATTCCCATGGCATCTTCAGTTGTGTTATTCTCAGACTTACACTTGGGGCAGAAAGGCATTTCGAGTTTGTTTACACTTGCTAAGCGGAACTGCTACCAGAAGCACTTGCGCAATGAAGACCTGAGATGAAAACCTCAGCAATGGTCCAGCGACTGGAATTCGCTCGGCCTGGGCCAGGCTTCCCCCTCTCTTCCAGGAACCTGCAGGCACTGAATAACCCCTCAGGGAGTCAGGCAGAGGCTGGTTCCCTCAAGGCACTTCCGTGCAATTGGGGTAGAGCCAATAATACACTGAAAAATTCATCGAAGAGAACTGACAACTTGAAGTATGAGAAATGGTTGCAGTGAAGAAGGTAAAGTAGAGGAAACCATTAGCGTGCCAGTCAGGGTGGGCTGAGCTGGGGTAACGAGGGAGGGCTTTGGTCAGGAAGGGACGTAGGAGTTACATGTCTCGTGAGTGGCTTTGGTCCTCTGCCTGTGTATTAGGAGGAATGGCAGCATATAGTAGTAGATACGCGCAGACCCTTTGCTACCTCTGGGTGGGGTGGTGCATAGGACACACATCTCAGTGCAGTCTTTGTAGGCTTCCAAGTGACTTAGTGTCCCAGTGTAGACACGGACTAGTCAGCGTAGGGCCAGCTCTACGTGGAGACGTTTCTGTTTCGGCCTGCAGCACTGGCAGCTCCTGGAGGATGGGACAGCACACACACAGTGTCCTTTGCCGTCCTCTGCTCCTTGCAGGAAGGTAGCTCTGAGGCACGTTTTCCATCAGCGGTTGACTCTGGCCTTGTATTTCTTTTACTTGAAAAATTATTTCCTTTTTTCCAAGGACCTAATGGACTCTGGGTTTAGAATCTGTGTTGTTTTAAGCAAGCTTGATCAACACAAAGGAAGAAATCAGATAAAATAACACAGGTTCCATAAACCACCCTGGGCGTCTCCTCCTCGGAAGAATGACGCAAGTTGTCTTTGCCCTGATTTTACGTGTTGTAGCTGCGTGTAAAACAGCACCCATTCCCTCAGCGTTCTACATTTCCAACCAGAAGCCGCTGGGAAATCTGCTGCAGACTTTATCTTTTTAGATTTCCCATTTGAACACACCACAATGGGAAAAGGAGGAGCAGACAGTCTGACATGCTATTTATCCAGCTATAAAATTATCATAATTAGAGAAAGTGAGATATTTTGGTATTTAAAAGAGCTTATTAGTTCTTTGAATAATATTTATAAACAAATATTTGCATTTAAAATATATATAATTATATGAAGCATAATCGAAGAAACTAGTTTTAGGGTTGTAAATGAATGGTTATTTATAGTTGCCGCGAAATTGATAGGGATTCTAGATATTAAAAAAGCGCCTGTTTATGTCTGAGTCATATTCATTCCCATGGGGCCTGAGAGGTATTTACGGCTCCTCGCAGATGTTCGGGGATCAGTTTGCGCGAAGCCTGAAGAGTCGGAGACGCGCATGTGAGCTCTCCGAGGCGAATCCACTGCTCAGCCGGGCGCCGAGCCGGGCACAGTGAAAGCGTGGCGCGCAGATCCTCCGGCTCTGCAGACGGCAGCCCAGCTGCGGACACTCAGAGGCTTGAGTGGCTCTCACTGCGGGACTAGCACGTTGAGAACCACGCTGCCACCACAGACCCGTACAACCCTTACAGGACACAAGCACGGGGTCTGCAGGATACTCAGAAAAGCGTTATGTGCTTTTATGGAAGTTTTGTGAATTAATAGAATATTTAAAATTTTTCTTTTCTCTTTTCTTTTGTTTTATTTTCTTTTTCTTCTTTGCTTCCTTCCTTCCTTCCTTCCTTCTTCTTTCTTCCCTTGCCTTCCCTTCCCTTCCCTTCCCTTCTCCTCTCCTCTCCTCTCCTCTCCTCTCCTCCCCTCCCCTCCCCTCCCCTTCCTTCCTTCCTTCCTTCCTTCCTTCCTTCTTTCCTACATTGCTGGGTATTGAACCCAGGGCCTTCGCAGTAAGCTGCATTGCCAGCTCTTCCCTTCTTTTCTCTGAGACAAGGTCTTTGTAAATCACTAAGGCGCCAGGCTGGGCCTGAACTTACAGTTCTTCCCCCTCACCCTCCGCTCACCGCTGGGTAGACTTTACCTTTCAGAGAAGTTCTGGAGTTACAGAGCGATTGAGTAGAAACTACAGAGACCTCTCATGCACCGCCCCCTCCGGCCAGCACACGGTACCCCTGCTCTTTGGAGCTTGCTGCTATTCAGTACACTTGCTCCCCTGACATGTTATTCCAAAATCCAGGTCTGTAGCGGAGCTGCTCTTGACATTTCACAAATGCATAACATCAGGGGTCTACCGCGTGCGTCCTAGGGAACAGTCTCGCTGCCTTAAAAATCTGCTCTGCTTAGCCGTGCCTGCCTCCCCTCACACATCTTTGCAACCACTCATCTTTCCACGGCTGCTATTTTTTGCCCTTTCCAGATACTGACTTAGAATTCCATAAAGAGGCTCCTTCAGTTGAGCGATATGCATTTAAAGTTTCTCCGTGTCTTCGTATGACTCGGCATTTTCTTTATTTTTATTGCAGTGATGGTCCGTGTTCTGGATGTGTTACAGTTTATTTCCCCATCCACTGGGTGGCCGTCTCAGCCACTTCCTGGGGGTGGCATTTCTCAGTAAAGCTGAGGTAAACATTCGTGTGCCGTTTGTGTGCAGCTGGGCCGCTCCTCTCACTTGCATGGGCAGCACGGAGTGGGTTGCTGAGTGGTGTGGGAAGATTATTCTCAGCTTTATAAGAAACCATTACACACACTCACTCCCAAAGCGACCAGGCTGCTGTGTTCGCATCATCCCTTGTCCTGTTCAGCATTGGTTTGGTTTTCAGTTCCCGAATGACATAGGACTTTATCCATCGTTTCATGTACTGTTGTCACTTGCACATTTTGCACATTTGTTTGTTCAGATCATTTCCCCACATTTCTTCTGTTACTGCTGGGCTTTGAGATTTTTCTTATTGATGCTATTTTTGCCTTTTCCAGAAAAGTCATGAATTATACTGATAGTATCAGCCTATACTGATAGGCTTCTTCATTTAAGCAATATATACTTAAAGTAACTATGTTTTCTTGTGGCTTCATATTTCACTTACTTTATTGTTCTTTGTGTTTTTAACACCTATTTTCTATTAGATGTCTTTGGCAAGTGTTTTCACTCTGTTTCTTATCTTTTTTCCTGTTTCATAGAGCGTACTTTAAAAAGTTTAACAAAGTCCTATCATGGTTTTTAATCAACCATGCATTTAGAAAGGCATCACCAAATCCAACATTACCTAGATTTATTCTAGGTGTTGTATGTAAATCACGTGAGTTTGAATTTCACATCTAGGCGTGTGTTCCATTTTGGACTAATGTTTGTGTAAGTGTGCAGTTTGTGTCTAGGATGAAGTTTTGGCACATGGATATACAGCTGCTCTGGAACAATCGCTGAGAGATTATTTGTTCTATACTAAATATAAACTTCTCTCCGTGGGCTCCATCTCGTGCTCTGTTTTGTTTTATTGTTTGCTTGGCCTATTTTTCACCAGCACCACCCTGTAACTGTTTATCCTAGATTTACAGTAGATATTCAAGTCAGAGAGCCTCAGTCTTCCACTGTGATTCTCCCTCCTTTATTGACTCTCCTAGCTTTTTGCTTTCTTTGTATAAATTTTGGTATCGTATGGCTAGTGTACACAAAATACCACTGCAATTTTTACTTGGCTTCTCTTGACTCTGCAGATCAAGTTGAGAACAAATAGAAGGTAAATAACATTATCTTCTTACCCTAAAACACGAGCACCTCCCCAGTTACTTAGATGATCTCTAATCCCTTTTGTAACAGTTCTGTGGTTTTCTTCATACAGATCTTGGGCCATATTCTTTTACATTTATTTCTGGTGATTTCATTTTTGGAGGTACTATAAATATTGTATCTTAAGTTTTAATTTCCAGTTATTTCACGCTGCTATGGAGGAAAGCAACTGGCCTTTGCATAATTGGATTTGGATGCTGACATGTTTCTAAACTCTACATAGACAATTTTGTTATCTGAACAAAAACAGTTTCGTTTCCACCTTCACAATCTACACAGATGTCCTTTGCTTTTCTTGTCTATTATGGTGCGGAGGACTTCTATAACGGCCAGTGGAGTGGTGAGAGAGGAGACAACTGTTTTGTTTCTGATCATTTTTCATTATTAAATGTGATGTTAGTGCTTGGTTTCATTTATCTATTCTTTACTAGTTTGAGGAAGAACTAGGTCTTAGTTTCAACAGTTTTCTCTGTTGATTTCCTATTTCCAATTGCATTGATTTCTGCTTTAATTTTCATTGTTTCTTTCTTCTGTTTGTATTATATTTCATTTACTCTTCTCTTTTTAATTTCCTAACATATCTTAGCTTATTAATTTTTAGATGTTTCTTCCTTGAAATATATGTATATGTGTGTGTGTGTGTGTGTGTGTGTGTGTGTTTGATGCTCTAAATTTTGTCTAATGCCTGCTTTTGCTGTACCTCACTCATTTTGGTAAGTTGTAGTTTCATTTAGTCCAAAATATTTTTTCTCTTATTGTGAGAATTGTTTGAATCATGTGTTCTTCAGAAGTGTGTGGTATGCTCTCCAAATATTCTGAATTCTCCGACTGTCTTTATGTTATTGATTTCAGCTTCCTTGTGGTATGAGAACATTCTGTATGATTTCTGTTTTCAAGGTGTTCTTTTATGCTTGGCTATGATTATCTTGGTGATGTGCAGGCTGTTTGGGGGACAGTTAATCCTAGTGTGGTCGGAGGGAGATTCTACAAATGCGAGATACCATTGACTGATGCTGCTTTATTCAAACAGATGCTTGATTTTCTGGATCTACCAATTGTTCATAAAGGGCTGGTGCAGTCTGCCACTGTCACTGTAGTATTTTTATATGTCCTTCCCATTCTATCAGCTTGTGCAGCTTGTATTTTGATACTCTATTGTTAGGTATACACACATCACAGCTTCTTGCAATTCTGGACATTTTGTCACTATGGAGTGCCCTTATTTATCCCTGCTAATCTTTGTGACTCTGAAATCAAGATAACTACTTCATCTTTCTTTTGATCGTGTGGACCTTAGTTTTGTTCTTCATATTATTCTGCCTGTGAAGCAAATCTCTGTTAAAAGTGTATCACTGAATCTTGACTATTCACTATGATCATCTGTATTTTAATGGACATATTTAGACGGTGAATATACAAAGTCCACAGAAGAATGTGAATATTGTATACTGCAAACATGTACTAGTAAAAAAAGTAATGAAATTGAAAAAATAAAAACAAACTGATTATTGACATCTACCATATGTGTAATGCACTTTCTATTTATTGAAGTTGTTCTCCCCCATATTTATTTATTTTTCACTCTATATTTTCCTTTCTAATTAAAAAAAAGTATTTTACATGGTTCCATCTCATTTCCTCTGTTAGCATATAAATGACACATCCTTTAATGGTTGCCCAAGATTTTGCAATATACTTTGAAAACTAACATGTGTTCATTTCCAAAGAACAGCGCTTTGTGAAAGGAAGGAGAAGTACCTTGCTAACACGCGTCACTGATACTGTGCGTCCTCTTCTGGAGTGTGTGTGCTGTGTGCTGTAAGGACCCAGTGCATTGTTGCTATTCTTTCCAGCAAATGTGTGGCCTCCAGATAGTTCGGAGGAAGGAGGTGGCCCAGTGGGTGCTACACACTTTCATGCTTATGTTTCTTGGAGGCTGAGACAGAAGTGTCACAAGTTTGAGCACATCCTGGGCAAATTAGTGACTTTGTGAGACCCTGTCTCAAAGAATATAAGAAAAGGAAGTAACGGTGAAAAGGCTGTATGTTCAATTTTCAGTACTGAAGAGAGAGACAGAGACACAGAGACACAGAGAGAGAGGAGCAAGCAAGATGTTTCATTTTTCTTCATTTATTCCTTCTTTAAGCTTTTCTTTAGGATCTAAGATTCTAACTTCATTATTTTCATTTCTTTTGAAGAGTTCCTTTGAATATTTATTGAAAATTAGGCATACTGCTCAGAAATTCCCACAATATTTGTTTATTGAACGAACCTTATACTGCCGTCACTTTGAAAGATAGGTTTCCTGGACATATACATCTAAGTCAATGGTTCTTTTCTTTCAACATGTTGAATATTTCATGCTAAACTGCCCTCACTGGTGTGGAGTTGAAGGGAAGCATGTTGGAAGTCTCACTTTTCTTCCTCTGTAAATGAAATACCTTCCCCTGTCTCTAGCTTTGCTCAGGGTTTTTTCTTTACCTTTTATTTTCTGCAGTTTGAATGTGACATATTTCCATAATAGATGCTGGACAATTAGACTATTTGATTTCTCAGATTTTTGAATCTGTGGCTTGGATCTATAAGTTACTATTTAAAGATTCTTGTCCTTTCTTACTTATGATATTACCCTGTATTACTTTCTGTCACTCTTTTGTTTCTGATACATTACACACTCACACAGTTCTTGGACCATTTGCTCTTTTGTCATTGTTTGTAATGAATCTCTCTCTTTTCTGTTTGAGAAGATGATATGGACAAATCAACCAACCTCACTAACTCTTTCCAGTTATTTCAAATCCACCAATAAGCCCATCAATGACATCGCTTGTTTTTCACCTCTAGTTAGCTGCTTTTCCTCACTGGGGCAAAATATCAGACACTTGGAACTAAGAAGAGGAGAGATTTATTCCAACTCATGTTTTTTTAGAGAGTTCAGTCCATGGTTGGTTGTTCTAAACCATAAAAGCATGGTGGCAAAGCTGGGGGAAGAACACGGCTCAGCCTGTGTCTGTCAGGAAACAGTGAGGGAGAGGAGGAGCGGGGACAGAAACACACACTCACAGGTCACACTTCCAGCAGCCCCCTCCCGACCAGCCCCTGCCTCCCAACTGCAAGGCAGCTAAGAATTAATCCATCTGTGGATTCATGTGGGTGGAGTCCTCACAGTGAGCTTAGTGTCCTGATAAGTAGAGATGCTACACGGCTGGCTACCTGTGAACACAGGAAGGATGTGGCTGGCATTCACAGCCAGGAGAGTCAGTACTTGTCTTAGTTACTTTTTACTCATCACTGAGACAAAATACCTGATGCCCGAAGTTGGGAAAGGAAAGGTTTATTTCTTACAGTTTTTGGAGGTTTCAGTCCATACTCAGTTGGCTCCAAGGCAGGGTGGCATGGCAGGGCTGCAGTTCATGGTGGCTGCAAACAGCAAGGTGGAAACTGGCAAAAGAGAGAGACACGCCTTCTTCCTGCCATTACATCACATCCTGGCTCCACCCCTAGGAGGGTGTAGCACTGACACCCCCAATCCAAGCACTAGACAATGAACCAATCACAAATGCATAATGCAAAGGCATGAGGCTTGGAGGCCACTGACATAAACCATGACATTCCACCCCTGGCTCCCAAAGACTCATGTACAACCTTTATACAAAAGACATTTAGTCCATCTCCAAAAGTTGCCAAAGTCCTAACGTTTTCAGTGTTGCTGAGAAGTCCAAGTCCCAAGTCTCCCCAATATCTATGGCAAACTCTTAACTATAACCCCCTGTACAAGTGAAACAGGGTTAAACATTTCTGAAATGCAAAAGCACAAAATAAACATTACCATTCCAAAAGTTACAAACTGAGGAATATAAAGTATTGGAAACAGAGCAAGTCCAAATCCAGCAGGGCAAACATTAAGTCCTAGAGTTCCATGCTCAGCATTTGAAGCAATCTGGTTGCAAGCTCCAAAAGGCTTGGGTGATTCCACCCCACGGCACTTCCAGGGATTTCAGCTCCCACAGCTTTTCTCTTAAACCTTCTCTGCTCAGTTTTTGCAGCTTTCCTTGGATGATCCACGTTCTTGGCTTTTCCAAACTTCTGGGGTCTCCACTGCACCTTTGGCTTCACACTTACATCTTTACATATTGCCTTCTCAGGGGCACACTGCTTGGCCTCCCAGGCCCTTTGCAATCGAGGTGGAAGCCTTCTTACCCTCAGAATTTGTGCATTTTCCTTGCACCTAAAATCAGCACCATGTGGATGCCACCAAGGTCTGCTGCCAGCTGGAGCAGTAGCCAGGCTTTTCTGTCTCTTGGCTGTAGGGGTCAATTGCCTAGATCGCTGGGCTCTGTGAACCCCATTGTGAAGAAAAGCTTTTCTATGTTGCAGCCATTCTGGAACCTAATGTGGCTGCCACCATTCTGGAACTTCATGTGGCCTCCTGTGCCATTCTGGAGCATGGTGCTCTGAAGCTTTCTCATCTGAGAAAATTCTTTCACATTTGCAGTTTTGGGGCTGCAAAGGGTGGAGGCCCGCTGCTTCATGGGGTGCCTGGTGGCCATCTTTCTTATCTCTCTGTTTATTCTCAGCAATCAAAGTCTCAGCACTATCTTTACAATCCACAGCTTTACTGGAGTTTTCCTTCTGACCAAACTCACAGAGTTTTAAATTATCCTGCTGGGATCTTTGCTCTTGATTTGCAACATAGATCTGGCTAAAAGCCCCCAACAATAGCCATGCCACAGCCTCAACGTTTGACTGCCTTGAAATTTCCTTTGCCAGATTAATCAGTCCATTACCCTTAATCTCAGTCTCAGGCAAAGTTTCTGGGCATGAGCAAAATGCAGACAAACTTTCTGCCAAGCCATAACACACATCATAGGGAGTCCAACAACCAATACAGTCCTTCTTCCCAGCAGAAACCTCGCAAGCCTGGTCTTTACTATCAGGCTTTCTGTCAGCCTCTGGTCTCCTGAGCTCTGACCAGCATCTCCTCTACAGAACAACCTAAGTTGGTCCAGCTCTGTGCATCCAGGAGGCATGTCCGAACCTTTCCAAACTCTCCCCACAAGCCAATTCCAAAGTCTCTCGAAAAACATGGTTAGGTATAGTCACAGCAATGACCCCACTCTCAGTACCAAATTCTGTCTTAGTTACTTTTTATTCATCACTGAGACAAAATACCTGATGCCCAAAGTTGGGAAAAGAAAGGTTTACTTCTTATAGTTTTTGGAGGTTTCATTCCATACTCAGTTGGCTCCAAGGCAGGGTGGCATGGTGGGGCTGCAGTTCATGGTGGCTGCAAACAGCAAGGCGGAAACCGGCAAGAGAGAGAGACACAACTTCTTCCTGCCATTACATCACATCCTGGCTCCACCCCTAGGAGGGAGTAGCACTGATACCCCCAATCCAAGCACTAGACAATGAACCAATCACAAATGTGCAATGCAAATGCATGAGGCTTGGCGGCCACTGACATAAACCATGACAGTACTCAACCATGATGGCACAGGATTCTGGGCATCCAACCTTATGAACCATGAGACAGTGAGTTCTGCTGTCTAAGCGTCTCAATCTGTGGTATTTTATGCAGCCTGGACTAATACATCTTCCTCAACTTCGGGTGAGGCAGGAAAGGGAGAGGAGACTGGGATGGGATAGTTTATTTTCCTTTCTCCAGGTTAGTATACAGTTTCCCCTGAGGTTCCGGATAGCAAAAGGTCATTCTCTTTCCACACCCAAACATCATAGGTACTTTAGTCCACTCTCCTTCATAAGGCTTGCCCCTTGCCCTGGTATTTGGTCCAAGCTAGTTTATACTCCATCCCCAGAAATAAGTTAATCTTTTAAGTGTTTCTACCAGTTCCTGGTTTTAGCATTGCTCCTACTTCTGGTCAGTTGAGACTTTTCTATTTTCTCTCTGAAGTCTTCAACATGATATTTTGCAGGTAAGCTTTCTTTCTTTCTTTCTTTCTTTCTTTCTTTCTTTCTTTCTTTCTTTCTTCCTTTCTTCTTTCTTTCTTCTTTCTTTCTTTCTTTCTTTCTTTCTTTCTTTCTTTCTTTCTTTCTTTCTTTCTTTCTTCATCTAAGATCTAAGGTCAGTTTGTTTTTCTAGTCGTGATGCTGGGAGTGATTTTCAAAGTTTTTATCAAATAGTGAACTAAACCACCCCATATCTCATTTTAATACCTGTGTAACAATGGAACCTCAGACTATAAATCCAAGAGGATAATATCCCCTCAAACTTCTAATTCCAATCCTAGATATTCTAGCATTGTAAAATGGAGATCTGAAGAAATTATTTCAGAAAATCATTTCATGCAACCCAATTCTAAATAGATCAGTATACTGGTAAGTTTGGCTTTATGTCTTTTTCAGTACTTGTGCCACAAAATTTGCCTCAAAGCTACCTGTATATACACATCAAACTTTAGCCTAACTTCCTGTGCAAACAAACTGCAAGCTGGCCTGAGTGTATTTCTCTACATAGCAGCTGTGTCTCAGACAATCCCAGGTCACTGGTTGACCAGACAAGCCCGTAAAAGGAAAGTCTCTCATCACACCGAGTCATGTGAAGTAGACACAGATGCAGCCAGAGGGGCTGTCTATGTGTTACTCCCTGACCTCTGACCTTACGCAGGGTATGAGTGACCTTTTCAACAGTGACAGTTATCGGGGTCCCCTGCAGTGAGTCCCCAGTGTCCTGTGACTACACACGCGGAGAGAGAGAAAAAGAGCAAGAAATAAGAACTGTCAGAAAATAGGACCCTGGAATGATCAGTGCTCTCTGGGAACCAAGCCCAAGAATCTCTGCTAGCTACCACTTTTTTTTATTTTAAAGATAATAAAACCCAGTGAAACAAAGCAGGATAAATCAAATGAAAACAAAGCAGTGAAATTGATACAGAACTTCAAAGTAGGACAATAGGAAAACAAAAATGGCTGCCTAATATTTCTTGTTATCTTCACAATAGTTACCCATTCCATCGGATATAGCAAAATCAAACCAAAACAAAACAGAATAAAATCAATCAAAACAGAATGTTGCATAAAGCAAAATAATTCATCAGAACAAAACAAAACAATGAGACAGTATTGGATTTCAAACACAAGGTAGAAGGAAATCCCCGTATTTACTGTACTAAACACTCCTATCCTCCCTATAGATGCTCAGACAGCCAACCCCAGGCCTGGAAAGTCACCAAACAATACAAGCACTCAGCGGCCCCCTGTACCTGTGTCGGTTGCCATCAGCTCAGCTTGTCCACCAAACAGCTGGTGAGGGGGAGCTGGCGATTCTTAGTCCGAGCGGGGTGGGCTCACGGGAGGTGCTATCTGACTTCTCTCTTCCCGGGCCCTGTGTGGCTTGCGTGGCTTGTTAGTGGGTTCTTCCCTTGGTAGCCTAGATGTATGGATGGGTACCATGCTGTTCCTGGAACAGCCTAGAAGGAGAGGTAGACTGCCAAGCTGAACATCATAAAAGGAGCAAGTTAAGGTTCATCCCCACACCTGGCTACTAGCTTCCCCTGTGTTGTCCTGCTCTGTGAGCACCTAACGTCTTTGACCCAGCAATTTTGATTTTAAATCCAGGGTGACTCAGATGAGGAGATGCTTCTCAGGTACTGTGGACTTGTGTGAAAAGTTCTCAGCAGCCGGACCTGCTGCTGCTTAGAAGTTCAGAGCAGGAAACCCCAGTGTGTCTGGGAAGATACACAGAAGTGTTCTGGTGATACCATTCAAAGGTAAAGGGAAACAAACCCAGCCTCACAGCAAATAGCATTTGTGTATTTTTCCACAATCCATGGAAAAAACCCACATCTCTATCTATCTTCATTGTTTCACTTTGAGACAGGGTCCCACTAAGTTGCCCAGTTTCAGTTTGAACTTATGATCCTCCTGCCTCTGCCTCCAAGAGTGTTGAAATTAAAAGTGTGCAGCACCACACGTGGCTTGTTTTCAATGAATAGTTTTTCAAGCTGAAATACTGTGAACTTTAAAACTAGAGAGATCAGATGGCCAGTCACATGATGAGTAAGACACGTATTCATGGAATCCATACTAACATTGGCTAATGTTTCTACATCATCTGCTTTTTTCTCACTTTGTTCTCCGTGGAGAAAACGGAAGAGGTGATAACTTCAAACAAGGGTTACTCTACAGTGTGCTATGCAATAGGGCGCGTGTGTCTCTAATTACACACGTGTGTAATGCACAAAATGCAAGAAACTGAATCTGATGTTTACTGTGTACAATTCATAAAAGACAATCTGGATCAAAATAAGACCCAATATAGGGAAAATGATCCTAACATGAAATCCAGGCAGATGCTAGGTGAGTGCAGCTGAAAACTGTGCAACTCCATCCCTAATTTGTATGTTTTATAAAATGGAAGTCACAGCTCAGGTATAAGCACCTATTTTTATTTTGCCAAATGATTGTCTCCCTAACCCTACAGGAAGGCAAACTGAGATGAATGTGCAGCCCTAATCCAGGGACTGGGACTTCCTGCCGGCTTCCAGGCATTTGAAGAGCAAGCACACCCTGGTATAAATTAACCAAATGAACCACGCTTGTGAATGCTAGCAATCAACATGAATTGACAAAAATCATATTAAAGTTGAGATACCTGCACATGGTTCAAATTCACCTTCTGCTCTTACTGTGAATCAGAATGGCCACTGTGTCAAAACTTGGGTCTTGTGGGTAGGTGAATAAGCATGATTACAAGGTGGAACAGTCTATATTTATTGAATTTTCTGTTGAAGTATTTTTAAGAGTGGCAATGGAAAAATGAGATAGCCAAATAATTAAGTGGCAGGATGGGGCAAGGTTAGGAACTTCTAATTATTCTGATTTCTTCATGTTTTTATTTCGGCTTTAACCCCTGGGAGACTTGGCCCCTGACACTTTTATTTTCCTCTCTGAGTCTGTCTTCTTGTGTGCAAAGTGGACTGAAGAAGGGTTATCTCGGTCCACGAGATGGATGATGGATCCAAGGGACCGTAGCCAGTGACCCTGTACGCAAAGCTGAGTGTGAAGTCTCTACTGACTTTTACTAGGGATGAGGCTCACAGCACCATTACTCCAACTGCAGGCATGATAATTGCTCCAAGTTTAGTGCAAAATAAAGATAAAAAACTAGGGGCTGGGGATTTAGCTCAGCGGCATAAGTGCCTGCCTTGCAAGCAGGCAGTCGTGAGTTCGATCCCTGGTACCGATAAAAAAACAAAAACAAACAAAAAGATAAACATAAAAATAAAAAAAATAAGATAAAAAAGTAAAGATAAACATGGAGACATGGTTCAATGCAAAGCTTCTAGGTTTGATCCCCAGTACTCCAAATTCATTTACAGATAGAAGCCGTGTTTTTCACATTAGGAATAGTGACCTTTTCACATATCTTTTGACATGCCTTAGGTCTAGGTGGGTTTCCTAACACCTCTGAAAAGCAGAGCTTTCTTTGCAGTGGCCTTACTATACCCCAGGGTTATCAGAGTTTCCTGCATACACCCAGGCTGCACCTACTGGCACACAGTTCTGCAAGCGTCTTCCACAGGAAACACTAAATTCGTGGTGAATTGCTATAAGACAGCAACCGTGTGCTAAGCCCAATCCAAGTTTCCATGTAGTAGCTCTGCTAATTCGCCCAACAACCTTATAATGTATGGTTATTTATTTTTGCTATTTTACTAAGCAGGCAATTCATGGACAAAAGAGTGATTTAAATTGCTCAGATATATTCAACTTGCAAATGTAGTCTTCAAACTGGTTCTGAGGACTACGACTCTTAGTATCCATATTCTACTATGCCTATCTGTAATCTGTATATGTGATTATCAATATATTACCTGAAATTAGCAGTTATTCTGGGATCTATCTGTAAGAATACTGAAAGCGGTTCATTACCTGGAGTGTGGCCAAAAATATATTTGAAATGGATAGAACCCACACTATGAAAGAACAGTTTCCAAAATGATTATCTGAAGGGTAACTATATAGATGATAAGTTATGGATTACAGATGTTTCTTTCTTGGGTTTTATGCGCAAATGGCTGGTGGGAGTCTTAGCCTTTCTGTCCATCACTGGTGGGACTTAGATAAATGCAACTAATTGAAGCATCTCAGTCCTTGTCTTTTTAGAATCAACTGCAACTTCTGGTGGTGTCTTTGCATAACATTGACAAGTGCCATTGTGCCATAGATTTGCTATAAAATGATCCACTTGTATATATTGAGATTTTTCAGCAAGCATGTCGTCCTCTGCCTCTGCATGGAAGGCATTATTAGACACTGTGTTTATAAAATAATGTTAGAACCCTTATGTTCCTCCTCTAAGATGCTCACCATCCTGACTTGTCATGGAGCCTCCAGACACTATGTACTCCACATCTGACTGTTCCCCATTGAAGTTTTTTCAAAACTAAAGAGGCTCCTTTATCTGCGTATGCATTTTGCAAATGTTAGCCACAGTTATTCACTTAAGAGTTGTGTTAGCTTTCTGTTTCTGTAATACAATATCCCTACACATCAACATAAAGGAGAAAATGTTTACTTCGGTTGATAGTTTCAGAAATTTCAGTCCATAGTCAGCTGATTCCGTTATTTCAGAAATGAATGTGATGAGACAGAAATGTCATGGCAGATGAGTGACATAGGGAAGCTACTCACCTAGCAGCAGAGCCAGGGAAGAGGGAGCCAGAGAGGGAAGAGGAAAGGGATAGGGAGGGGGAGGGAGAGGAAGAACCCAGTGAGGGGGAGAAGGGGAGGGAGGGAGACAGAGGGCAGGGAGGCTTCCTTCTCCACTTTCACTCTTTCTGGGGCCCAGACCTATTGGATGCCACAACCTACATTCGGGGCAGAGCCCCCACCTCAGATTCGTGCTCCAAGGTCACACTGTCCCTTATGACAGCCTCACAGGCCCACGCAGGACAGGACGCTTCCTCGATCTCCTAGAAGCCTCCTGCTCTGACCACAGTGACAGTGAACATGAGCCATCGCGGCAGCCTCCTTTCCCTGCGTCTTTCCTCCGATCCCCCCTCCTGAAGCTGCTCGGTGATAAGCACAAAAGTTTTATACTCCCGAAGTTTTTAAATAAGAATGATACTACATTATCCAGTAACTGTTTACTAAGCGCCCAGAAGAGACTAAGACTTTTCACATTGAATTTAATGTGAAAACAAAGATTGCATGACTCAGAACCCATTCATCAGGCTGTGTCTCCTAGCTGGTCTTCACCCTTAATTTTCTTTCCTGTAGTGTTTAAACGTTCCATCCTTGCTATGTGTGTGTTATAAGATAACCGCAGACGCCCATTAGGGGTGCAAAATAAGAATGCGCTCTTTCATTTGTAGCAAGGGACTAGCGGGTATTCTGAGAATGTACAGTTCTAGCCTTGCTTTTTACAATGCACCCAACTAACGCTGAATAGGAGTTCAGAGGACCCATGAGATTGTCATCTTAATGTAAAATAAAGGATTAATTTTAGAGAACATCTTTTCTCCAGAAATGTATTATCTGATTGGTAAGGGTGATGTTCAGACACCTGTTGAACTGAGCATTTATTTTGGGGTATAGAGGCTCTAATCTTTTATTTAGAAGTTATGATCTTAAACTGGACATTGTGCCAATATATATTTCAGGTAATGCCCATATCAGTGTAGTGTGTCTTTAGTCACCTTTGTAATCTGTGGGAAAGCACATATCAGCATTAATGTATATCAAGATAAATTATCTACCAAGAGAAAAGTATTCCCCAAACGAATGCAGAAAGCTAAAAACAACAGACCGGGGTGTGGCACCATTCTCTTCAGAAATTGCATCTAGACTTTAAGAGGCCAAAAGATCTGTTTTCATGCATACAGATTTACCCCAAAGAACCAGAAAAAAATGTATACATATGTTAGAAAAAGAAAACAACAGTACCGTAAACACCAGGGACAAAGCAGCACAGGGCTGGTTTTCGACTGAGAAACGTAAGGCAGTGGTATTTATTAATCTCAGGATGTCTCAGTAAATTTAGTGCTGAAATATTTATACAAGCTTTTCTTTTCCTGAAGTATGTATACATGTTTTGGCCAATTCCATACATTGACCTTTCACTTGTGTTTATAAAAAGGAGTGTACAGATTCTATGAGGTTGTAAGAGCGGATGAGAAAGACCCCATATTACGTGCGTTGGTACATTGATTCAATTCTTTGTAAAATTCAACCAAGTCAGTGGCTGAGACAATATGAGTCATACCTGGTTGTTCAGTGTATTAAATGACCCATTTTAACTGAAGCATCTTTGATCACTCAGTGATTGGAAACAGAAGATTAAAGGGAAACCATTTGTGGTCTTGGAGTTTTCAAAGAATCACTGTGTCATTTATTTTCATAAAATGCATTAATTTAGAAAAATTACAAATGATTTCTGAAAAGCCACTCTATCAAAATATTGGAGAGACATGTGCCACCGAAGACAAAAAGATCAAGCTGAATGCAATGTGGGCTGAGAGCCCATGATCTTATTAATAATGAAAAGATGCAAAGTTGTGATCATGTGAAATTTATTCTAACCTGAAATGCTGGAATTAATTTATGACAAGTTTCATTCTTACAACTTTAAAGAACACTTTCAAGCACAAGTTCATTTTTTCCTTCTTATGCTGAAAGTATGAAGTCATTTCTGAACCTTGGCAACGGAGCAAGATGCTTATTAGCCTTTCACTTGGAATTAGGTTTAAGACTGAGTTAGAATTTGTTTCTAAGGATTTTTTAAGAATAAGTTTCCGGATTGCCACTCATTTTGTCATTAAATATAATTGCAGAATGCGTTTGTCTTGTTCTCCTTGGACGTTTGTCTCGCTGGATGGCAACTGTAAGAGCTCATACTGCTGAGCGGCTCTGTGCTTGGCACTTTCAGGAGAGCGTGCGGCAGAAGGCAGCGACCTGGACATCGTCGCTGCCCTCACTAGGCCGTTTGTCTCAGATCAGTTTTACTGCAAAGGAAATGGGCTCAGAAATGAACATTGCAGGACAGATAGAATTTTGGCAGCAGCCTGCAGGGCCCTCTACAGAGGGATGAATAAAGAAAATGTGGTATTAATATACCTTAGAAACCAGGCATGGTGGTTCACCCCTGCACTCAGGAGGGCAGGTAAGAGGATCGTTATGAGTTCGAGACCAGCCTCGAGGCCAAGGGAGCACAAGCCTAGTCTGAAATGCATAGCAAGACCTCGTCTCAAAAGACAACAAATAAATAAGTAAATAAATAAATCACACAATGGAGCACAACTCTGCCACGAAGAAGGATAAACAGAGTCATCTGTAGGAAAATGGGTCCATTTTGAGCCCACAGTGTTAACTGAATTAAAGCATACCCACAAGCTTAATAGCGTGTGGCGTTTTGTCTTCTTCTAGATAAAGACAAAGGTCAATGACAGATAACCGGAAGTAGGAAGATAGATGTTTCTCACATGAGCGGGGCATCAAGAGGCAGTGGAGGGGACAAAGGGCAGGAAAGGGGATGGAGAGCTGCCAGTCCCATGGGCCTAGGAACACAAGTGTGTGGACCGCAAACGCGAACGCACATAAAAAAGAAATCGAATGCAGATAACATCCTGCAGCTCAGGGGCTGAGGTGGTAGAGAGCACAAGGATCAGCGCTAGGGGTCAATCACAACTGTAACCGAGAGGCCCACTCACGCCTCCCACTCCCTGGAGATGCTTGGGACACACGGCCTCCCATGGTCTCCTGTGGCATCTTGGTGAAGCTTTAAAAGGAGGCACAGAAGAGGGACGCACTTGCTCTGGCTTCCTATGAGGTGCGTGGGATTTTGAGACCTTACGAGGAGCAAAGACCCCGTATGGATGAAGACTGAGGTGCAGTGGCCGCTTTTCCTGAAAGGTCCTTTCCGTTCCTCACTCCTTCAGGAACTGTTCCAAAATAATCATGGTAATTTCCCCTTACCCACAATGAGGGGGCCTGGGTTTCTCTGTCACAGTGATTAAGTCTATAACAAAGAAATCTGTATTGATGTCAGGACTGTCCTTCCTTTGGCTTTTAATTCTAGCCAGTAGTGTCCAATGTTATTTTGAATTCATTTGACTCACAGATAAACCAAATGTGAGTGGGATTGTGACCCTATGAGAATCCACAAAAGGATGAAGAGGAAGAGGAAGAAGAGGAGGAGGGGGGGATGAGGAGGAGAAGGAGAGGAAGGAGAAGAGGTGGAGGAAGGGAAGGAAGGAATGAGGGGGAGGGGAGGGAAAGGGGGAAGGGTGATCCTCATTGCACATCACTTTTTGACTGTTGGAAGATTATTCTGGTGAAGGCCCTGAATGTCTCTGATATAAGTAGCCTTGGTATAGGTGAGCTCTGATTCATAGATATTTCCAAGAGACATTCATAGACTAGTATATTTAAAAAGCATGTTCAGAGAAAGATTTTTGTGGCCAGTGTCCCTGTTTAAATTCTTTAGATTTTTCTCAATGTCTGCCAAAGTGCCTTTTGTGCATGAGTTTTCATGCATGCTAAATATGTTTCAATCATTAAAAGAACATAAAGCAGATAACATAGAGTCTCAAGTGTCTTCAGCAGACTGGAACAGCCATGAAGTTGACAATGCCCTTCAGTATCCTGCTGTCACAGAGGACCGTCACCTACTCGTGCATCTGTCTCATACCTTTCCACGTCAGAGTGAAGGACTGAGCATATTGCTATTAAAATAGTACTTGTTGCTTTTTCAGGTATAATTTTAGAAAAGTTCAGATACTAGATTTACAGTGAGAGCAGAGAGACTCTGTGTACCCCCTGAACGTGGTCCCCTCTCATTCCCGCTTTACAGTAGGATGGCAAGTCAGTGACAGTGAAGTGGCTGATACTGACCCATCGCTGTTAACCAAGACCTAGTTTATTTAATTACCTTAGTTTTCACTGTTGTCTATTTTCTCTTCCAAGATTCCATCCAGGGCTTCACAGTCCCTTTAATCATATTTGTTTGGCCTCCTCTTGGACTGTGATGGGTCTCAGACATTCCAAAGTCTTGATGACTTCGGGGATTTGCAGAGTATCGGTATTGATCTGACGAATCTCTCTTGGTTAGCTGAAGGCAGTGTGGTGTTGGGAGGAAGCCCATGGGGGCAAAGAGCTACTCACATCTCCACTGGGAGGGACACACACTCCCTATGTGACATGCTACTGTGACAGTGACACAGTTTTCTCTACCACAAAGTTACTGTTTCTCCTCTTCCCACCCTCTACTCTTTGAAGGAAGTCATTGTGCAACTCACTTGTGGAAGGCACAGTATCTACTCATGTAAGTAAATTATTTGGACTTCTTCACAGGAGATCCAATTTATTCAAATATTTATATCTGCATGAACTCATTGATATTTATGCTATACTTTGGTGTTTATAATCCAATGTAAATTTATTTATTTACTTGCTCAAATAATTTTATTTTAATTCCTTGGGATTACACACACAATAATATCATCTGCAAACACAGTGAGTTTAATTTATTCCTTACAATCCTGAATATTTGTCATTTGCTTTCTTTGTCTATTGCAGTAGCTACAAATTCTAGTATGATGTTGAATCAGGATGGGTAGAGAGAACATTTCTGCTTTATATCTGATCTTAAAAGGAAAACAACTAATCTTTTACCAAGTATTTTGAACCAAGTTTAAGAAACTCCATTTATATTCTTTGTTTGCTGGAAACAGTTATCATGAGAGATGTTGGGTTGTATCAAAGCCTTTTTCTGTGTTTATAGATATGAGTATGATATTTTTTTTCTTTAAACTGTTGATGTGATAAATGGCCATAATTGATTTTTGAACATCAAACTTTTGAATCATTGAATTACTGCGTCTTCATAGCAAATTTTAAAAATCTATTATTAATTTTATATACTTTAATTGTGTTGAGGATTTTTGCATGTCTGTTCTAGAGGCATAGTAGACTAGCTTTCGTTTCTTTTATGCCTGTATCTGGTTTTGACAGTAGGGCAATGTCAGCCTCGCAGAATGATTTTCACGTGCTTTATTTATTGAAAGATCATGTATAGCAGTGATGGCGAACCTTTCTGGGCTTTCAATGATAACAAACAGCTGCCTGTGGCATGCATGCCACAGGTTCACCACCAGTGGCAGGGAATCAGTGTCATTGCCTTCTTAAACATCTGATAGCAATTCGCAGGTAAAAGTTAACGTTGCCCATCGTTATTTTGTGAAAGTTAGTAGCTACCGATTTGATTTCTTTAGTATGTGTTAGCTTACTCAAAGTAGCTCTTTCTTTTTGTATGAGTTCTGCTAGTGTTTACCTTTTAAATTTTATTTTGTATCATTAGTATGCACTTCCGGTGTGTGACATTTACATTCATCTTACGCAGTATGTGTGTGTGTGTGTAACACAGCTGGATTCTATGTTTAGTCCTCTTCCCCTTTCCACTCACCTCCCCTCCTTTATCTCTAAATCATTTTCCCCATTTTCCTTATTATTATTATTATTTACAGTTTGTATCATCTCATCTGGCAGCTGCTGGATTCATTTCTCATGTTCCCTTGCTAGTTTTGAGAAACCTGTCTTTTCTTGGTCACTAACTGCAAGCCTGTCTTCCAAATCTGAGATCCTGTCTTCACTTTGACCTAATCTGCTTTGAATACTTTCAGTGGACTTTATTCTCCTGGATAGCTGCTTCAACCTGCTTTATGGATTCTAACTTTGCTATGCTGAGCTTCCTTATGTTTCTTTTTTTTTTTTATTTGAAAGAGAATAAAACAAAAGGGGACAGTACAGAGCAGATCAGAACAGGACAACATAGGCTACACAGTACTTCACATTAAGTCAACTGGACATCAACAGTAGCTAACACCATATCTCTTACTCTGCTATAGTTGAGCATAGTTTCAAATACAATAATATCAAACATAACACAATAGTATAAAGCCATGCATAGAGTGAAAGAATTACAGGGCTTTCTGAACCGAATAACAGAAAATGATCAATGGGTAATATAATATCTCATTTTCGATAAAAAAAAATTTGTTTGAACTATCACACATATTCAAATTCCATCCTTACGTTTCTTAAGCTCATCTATTTTTTTGTCTGTATCTGCTTTAACATCGCTAAGCATGATTGGAGTCAATGAGAAAGCACAAGATACCAAAATGACATTAAAAAATGTTCACAGGCATCATGACCAAAAACTTTACCAGTATTGAGAAAGAATTTGACATGTAGATAAACGAGACATCTAGAACTCCAACTATCTATGATAAAAAAATATCTAAAGCAAGGCATATCATAGTCAAGATTCCAGAAATTCAAAACAAGAATAGAATATTAAAAGCTGCTGAGAAAAGAAACAAATCAGCTTTAGAAGAAAGCCCATCAGAATTGCAGCTGACTTCTCAGCACAAACTCTCAAACCAAGGAGAACTTGAAATATTCCAAGTTCTAAAGGAAAACAACTTTCAACCTATATTGATGTACACCACAAAACTATCACTCAAAATTGATAGAAAATGAGATACTTCCATGACAAAGAACATCTGAGGAAATTTATGACCACCAAACTAGCACTCCAAAATGTTCTGAAGGACATTCTCGAAAGAGATAGCAAGGACTACAGCTCCACGAACCCCAACAGAAGGAACTGACCAGGAAGACAAACAATTAGAAGGAGCAAAAAAAGTGTAGGGGGGAAACAACAGGAAAATCACATGATGAGGACAAGTCAATATATATCAGTTATAACTATCAATGTTAATGGTCTCAATTTACCAATTGAAAGATGCACATACAGTTTATTTCTTTCAAATATTGTTACATTTTATGTAAATTATAAAATTTACATATGTAGTTTTTCCTAATATTACTTGGTTTTTAATTTTCAGATGATCAACACTTACCATCTTCTTTTTTTCCTGATATGTATCATCTTTTCAATTATCTTTTTTTCCTAGTCTAGCTAAAGATTTCTCAATGTTTTATTTTAGTTCTAGTTTTCTTGTTGATCTTTAGAAATGATCAATTTTGGCTTTTATTTTTCTATTTTTCTGTATTCAGTTTCATTTATGTTTAAAAATTCATTAATTGACCTTTATTTCTTAAGTTGGGATTTAGTATATTAATTTTTCTTGCATTTCTAAAGTATTAATTAAATTATTCATTGTTAAAATTCTCAATCACTACTTCTGCTGTTTCCCAAAAGTCTTGATAAAATTATTTTCACTTTACTTTCATTAAAGTGATTGTGTTTCTCTCAAAAGTTCTTACTGGGCTAGAGTAGTCCTTTAGTATATTGTTCAATCAACAAGTATTTGAGTGTAGTTCACTACAGTCCTGTCACTGGTTTGCAGTTAAACCATGTTATGACCTGAAAATGTACTCTGTGGGATTTATACTATCTTTAGTTACTTGAGATATGAATTAAGGCTCAGAATGCACTGTTTTGGTGAATGTTCCACATGAGATTGAGAAGAACGTGAATTCTTCAGTTGTTGGATGGGATCTTCTGCACATGTCAGTTGAAGGTGATTGATAATGCTGTTCAGAGCCAGTCTGCTCTTCCTGATCATCCATCTGCTTGATTTATTAGTTACTGGAAGAGGAGAGCTACGTCTGACTTTAACCATGGATTTGTCTATTTCCCTATCCATCCCTGAATTTTCATCTCACATATTTTCATCTTCCTTTGTAAGTTGCACAACTGGTTGAGATTGTTACACTTTCTTAGAGAACTGACTGTTCTGACAGTATTTAACAGCCTTATTCTCCCTGATGATGTTCTTGGTTCTGAAATCTGTTTTGTTTGTAATTAAGGTAGTTATGATCTTTCTCTGAAATAGTTGTGGTCTTGAACTTTTCTTTATCTCTAGTTCCCTTTTCATCCCACAGAATCTATCGACTCAGCACGAGTTGAAAATATTGTCATGTTAAAATATGTTTAGTATGTTTCACCTACTGGATATCACAGCAGCGTGGGGAGCCTTGTTCATTTCACCTTACGGTCCCATGGTTGAGTGGGAGCTTCCTGTCACTACCCAACATCAGCAGTCACTGACCTGAGAAAAGATTCCATGTCAAAATTCAAAGTATAGTTTCTCCTGGGCCAGATCCCTTCTGTTTCCCTATAAAGCCCCCAAATCCTAAGTCAAACCATCACAGGCCTGAAGCAACAATGCCCAGCCTGGTGGCAAGGTACAGGGAGGATGCCTCGCCCCCTCATCCATCTCAGCCTTCGGTGTCCCTGACCTGCGTCTTCCACATACGTTGATTAGCTGCTTTTTTCCGTTTCATGAGGCACAAAGGCTATAGGCTCTGGTAAAGTATTTCCCCCCTTTGCAGAATGGGCTATGTTATGGACATGCTTATTGTATTTTATCCCATTCTTCTTCTCCTCCGCTGCCAGGCCATTCATCCTTTTAGTTTTCCTGGAGATAATCTGGTGGAGTTGCTGTTGGGTAAACCCCATGCAAGTCCCTGAGATTGCTGCTCGAGTTCTGTTCCCCTGCATGCAAAGGCACGTTCAGCTTCATTTCTTTATCAAAACCATCTTTATCTATTCCTGCCTCATTAGGGTTCCAACAGCTTCTGATTTTGGTAAGCAAATTGCAGGAAGACTCTGGACTTGCCTGTCTACCAGATTTGGGGTGATAGTTTGCTTCTACTTTTCTGATGGGTCTAACAGAAGTTTTTGGGATCGGTTTGCTCATCTTTTCCTGTCAGGATGGAAACGATGACTACCATGATGTTTATGGGTTGATGTTGAAACCAAACACTTGCAATTATCCTTGTTTTCTCATTCTTAGCGTCTTTGTATTAAAAGATTAAGAACTCAATCTTTGTATTCTTCTTGTAGGTCATATTCACATGACTGTTTCCATCTATTCAAATGCATTGTTTATTTGGAGTAAAACTTTTCTATTAAAATATTCTTCTTTATTAATATTCTAGTAATGTGATATTACAGACTTACTCAGACACTAAAATATTTACTAAAAATTATTATTGTTATAAGTCCAGGCTCTACATCTCATCAAAAATCATTATCTAATAAGCTATCATTCTAAGAGGGACAAAAGCAAATTTAATTATTTCTTATGTAAGCAAATTTATCCAAAGTCTAAAATGAGGCACATACTTGTTTTGATTCATGTGTGTGTATTAGGGAAAGAATTTCCTTTTCCTCTAAGATACAACTGTAACTCTCTACCTAAAAAGTGATCTGTTGCATCCTGAAGAAGTTTTCAAATAAAATATTCAGTTTTGAATATTTGTCAAAGTGATTTTAAATTTCTGTCTCTGGAAGTTTTATAGTCAGTAAAGTTATAAAAGGCAAAATTACAATGAGTAAAGTCATGGATCCTACATGAAAGTTAAGCTTAACTGTTGATTTGATTGGCTTGGAGCTGCCCGAGAGGTTAGCAAACTGCACTGGTGGCTGTGTCTGGGTGACCTTGAGCTCTGTGTCAGGCCTCTGGCCCCTTGCTCTCTGGTGAAGTGTCCTGGCCTTGCTTCCCTCACCTTATGGCATCATATGCTGTGCCCCAAACACCTTTCCACCATGATGCTTCTGCCCTACAGCCAGCAAGTTGCAGATGGAACCATATGAAATCATGAGCCAAAATAAGCTTTCTTGAATTGTGGGTGTCAAGAATTTTGTCCAGAAATGGGAAAGTTAACTGATACACTTTATCCATTCTAACTTATCGGTTAGAAGATGAAGAATGGAATAAATAGGAAAAAAAAGGGTAAGACAAGCATCAATCTTTACTATTTCAATTATTGCTAAATAATTCCTAACTTTCATACCATTTCTTAAAGAAAATTAGAGAACTATTACATACAATTTAAGAAAGCCATTATTACAACATATAAAGAAACCATTAAGGACTCTTTTTTTTTTACTTTATAGAAGTCCACAGAAAAACAGCACTTTCAAAGATAATAATTTGCAGTAAAACATTGAAGCAAAATGCAAGTAATACTGTTTTTATAGTCACCAGTATTTCCAAACTGCAAAGTATGGTTTTATTTAACACTGTTATAAAGCTAGGCTTCCTTTTTCCGACCTTTTCCAAGGATCTCATCTTGGCACTGGGCACTCACATAGGCATTCCTGTCCAGTATGACTAGCAAACGGCTACAGAGAGAAAGTTTCATGGCAAGACTCATACATAGCCTCATGCGTTGCTCAGTGGCAGTGATTCCCAGAAATGTCAACAGGGACTGTGGTCTTTGTGAGAGTATCATTGAGTGTGATGTAGAGATTACTGTATAGGACCACCGTCATACGCATGTGTGGCCCATCCTAAAATTCCATTATGCAATGCATGACTATGTTTTTGAGTAGGTTTGTTTCTTTATATGAACTAGTTTAAGACCTGTAAATAGCTGTACTCCCAGCACAGAGAATGTCCCCCAACACATACACTGTCATAGGGTCATGGTCAGGAGACTGACACTGGATCTAGTGAACTTTTATAACATGGAACAGATGCTTATCCCAGCCTACAGAATGCGATGCTGAATATTCTTTATGCATCTTTACATTCTATCTGGTGACCAGAAACCCTGCAATGCAAGCTAAGAATGGGTAACTGACTCTGTGGCCTCCTGACTGTTTCCCAAGTGTGCTTCAACATCCTAGATAGATTTTAGGAGTTTTGGGTTAGTTCCTATAATAGGTGAGAAGGTCAGGGGTTTAACTGAGTGCTTCAGCGGGGCCCAGGGTCCTTACTTTGTAACATCCTCGGCCTGTGCAAGGGGAGGGTGTGCAGATGGTGTGAGTGCTACACCCGCCCCAGAGGAGCCGCCTGCACACAGTAAAAGGCAAATGAGGAGGGACTGAATCCTAGTTCTTGGGAGGAGCTTCAGTCTTCGCCTCCAGCTGGGCTGTTGTGTCCTGGTTGCTGGGCAGACTGTTGGGCTTGGCCTGGGATTCTCCAACCTTCCAGCATAGACTCTTCAACCTTCAGTGTGGACCCTTTAGCCTTCCTTCATAGATTGCTCAATGTTGCATGGCAGACCCATCAGCCTCCTGATACTGACTGGCACAGCAGTGAGCTCCCAGCCTGGGGCTGGACCTGTCTTCGGTACCCAGTGTGCAGATGACCTCTGTATGCTTCCTCGCCTGACTGTGGGGTGACCATCACAAGCCCATCTTGTAATTTCTTACACATTGTACATCTCGTGTTATGTGTGTCTCTCTACTAACCCCTGACTCATGTGGTTCCTCGCTCTTCCCTTCTCAACAAATTCCAAGGTGCAGCCTGGGGAGAGGTCAGGTCTGGGCTTCCTCCCTTTCCCTGTAGGCTGAGGCAGATGAGTTTCCAGCAGAACAGCTCACAGACATTTAATGATCTCAAAGTTTTGTAGAATCACAAGTATAACTTGTTTATTTGTTCAGTTTTAGACTTATTAATCAAAATTGCAAGTGATAGACAAATTACAGAGGGCCTCTCTATAACATTTTTAAAAATAAGAGTATCATTGATATATTAAAAGCTTCTAGATCAATGTTTTTGAACCATTAGCACTTATTTAGAAGTATCTACTCTCTCTAATCATGTGTTTTAAAATTTTTTTTGCCTAATATTAGAAAAGGTACTCCATGTGATGTGCAAAATTTAATTTAATTTATTGATCTTGGTATAGCCACAGTCATACCATAATTTCTTCATGATTTTTGTGTAGATAAAATTTAAATGACTACAAGAACTAAAACCAGAAGTATGAGTGAGAAATCTGGATTTATAACTGAAAAGTTCTTTCAGTTGTATTTTACCTTGTGAACTTCAGTGCAGTCTTTTAATAAACAAAAGCATTGAGTCATTATGTGTCATATTTTTAAACAGTTGCTTCAGTGGCCGGTGTGTTTGCCCAGTACATTTCCTGGTGCAGATCAGACCTGCCCAGTGTGAGTCGCTCTCTTGCCGTGATACCGAAGCCCCATTTTAAAGTGGTTCTCCAGGTAATAGATTTCTGACAAATTAATAATGTGATGCTTTGCTCGGCCCATGAGGTTTTTCATTATACATTTCCCCAACTGTTATTTACAATAGGATAACAACTTGTAATTTGTCAGGGAGTGAAGAACAGCAGGAGAAGCTCTCAGAGGTGAGCAGAGCCAGTCCCCCACAGAATGGGGTGGCCCGTGGTCATCTCCAGGACCCACAAGTCACTGACTATTTTTACTTTCTTTCCTCAGGTTTTCGTGCCCCCTTGCGATTCTTTAATATGTAGACTTGCGCAAAACCAAAAGCATGGGTGTGATGCAGATTTTTCCTGCCTCTGTGTAATCTCGAGATGTCTCAGAAAAGAATGATGATGGCTCTTTCAAAGTTAGCACTCAGGTAAACCACAGAGGATCAAGCAGCTCAAAAGCAGACTCACTAATGGGCAGTTGCCCAAAGCAGATAGTGCTGTCTGGGTCCAGTGAGTGGCCCAAAGTGGGGACTTCATTTTCCTTCCAGGGTGGTGCTGCCAGGGAGAGGGAGCATGGCATTTGCTAAATTATTAATTTGGAAGGTTGAAGATGTGACTGACTGGAAGAGGCAGGAGCACAACATTCCAATCTGCCACCACCTGCTGGGAGACCCTGCGAAGCACTGATCAATATTTCAGTACGTGATGTGTAATTAATTTGCCATGATGAGAAACTGGAAGCATAGATGCCAGCAGAAGAAGGAACATTTCCAAGTAGTTATTACATGGGAGAAGAAAAAAACAAATTGCAAATGAAGTAGGAAAACCTTGGATGTGATATCACAGGGCACAGGACTAAAAGAAGCTAAGTTCTCAAGTTAACAGGGATGAGAGGATATTTAAAAGCAAAGCGATAAAAGCAAAGGCAGCGGGGATGAAATAAACACTGGAGCCTTGAAAGCTTATAAGGAAGAAAAATAAAATCAATGATGCAGGAATTTGTGGTTTATAGCATAGGCAAAAGTTTATATGAGCAAAATGAAAGGAAGTGACATTCTTTCTCAGTGGCTTTGGCTTCACTCTGTCACAGCCCCTTCAAACTCAGAGCCAGGTACATGAAGACAATGGAAAACTCTGTCGCCAAAATCTGGCTGCCATCTCTACTCAGTGCCATGCTAATGAAACAAGCTCTTCTGGAAATGCCAGTCCTTAACCCTCTGCATTCATCTGCTTCAAGAAGAGCTTGCTTGCCCAACTGGAAGCAAGAACCATGTTCTAGAGTTGACTGGATACTCCCTTCCAGGGCTCTGCTCAGCAGGTCTGTGGAGAGTGTGCAAACCCATTTCCCAGTGCTGTGTGTGGTGCTTTTGTAAACAGAGTGCCATGGCATCTCCTAGTTTCATCAGTTACTCTTTTGGGGTCAAGGAGAATAGAAACATCTTCAAATTGCTGCAGAAGAGTGTTTGTGCAGACAGAGGAGACAGGACTGAGACACTGAATCAAATGAAGCACATTTCACACAAGAAAAATGGTTAAGAAAACGTGAACCAGAATATAGAAGGTCTTTGAAAGTATGGTCCTTATTCCGAGTTTGCAAGATTGAGGTAGCAGCTTAGAAAATAAGCCATAAATGAATGCCACAAAATGTACCATGTATGATGCTGATATCATAGCCAGTGTCCCGTAAACACAGCTATTACTCCCCTGTGAAGAACAGGACAGAAAAATGAGGACAGCCTGAGAACTGGGACATGGACGATCACTCAGCAGATCTGGTGGCTGATTCCGGATGAATCTTACCTTATTCAAGAATGGGTAGACAAAGCAGTTTACCTGGAGCCTATGGAAATACTGTAAAATAAGCAAGTCATCAAAGGCTATCACTGAGATTTCAGCAAAAGTGAAAATAATTTAGTATCGAAGTGAGAAAAAATAATGATAATAATAGTATTATGGGAATAAATTGTCCTGGTGTATTCCATAGCATGAAGAAAAAAGTCTGTGTGAAAGAAGAAGGAAATCTGAGCTAATTTAATTTGAAAGAAAAATTTATTAAGATGAAATGCAGAGAAGATGATTGGATAAAAGAGCACTAGGGACCTAAAAAGGCAAGATGCAAATGGAATTCCGCACTGGAGTTACGCTGAGCGGAACTGACACAGTGGAATGAAGCATTTGAAATTAGAGGACTAATGTGAGAGGTTCCTACAGAAAACAGATGTATACAAGGTGAACATGTTTTGTGAAGAGCACAGACACAGAGAAGAGAGGAGATCCGCAAAAGCTCCTAAAGAGGAAAGCAAAAGTGAAAGGCAAGCGATACTCAAAGAATGCTTGCCTAACTGAAAATTTTACCCAAGAAAGGTTAAGTAGAACAAACCAGACCATGTCAACAGAAAAAGAAAAATAAAAGCTCCAAACTAATTAAACGTAATTAAATTTAAAGCCTAACAAAACAAACAAAAACCAGATTACTTGGGATAGCAAAATACTAGTGATATCAGGCTTCCTTGGTAACCTCAGGTCAGAAGACAATTAAAATAAATCCACTAAATTTGTGTAAAAGACATTGTGATATACAAATTTGGAATGCAGTTTACATTGTATACAAACCTAAGATATCGTGAATGCAGGAAGTTTATTTCCTGAATAACGGAAAGGGAAAATATTTTCAAAAATTTGATGGTTCAAGAAATGTATGAAAAACCTATAATATATCCACTTTCTTTACTCAAAAAATTTACATCTTCATGCTTTTATTGCTAAATCATATATATGATTATATATGAGTATATGACATATATATTCTGCTTTATATATACCCCCTCTATATATGTATTAACATATATATAGCTTCACAGAGTTCATAGATTTAATATAAGGAATTGATTCAGAGAATTACAGAACCTAAGAAGCCCCAGTTTGCTGCCTGTAGACTTAATGCCCAGGAAAACCAGTGATCTAATTCAGTGTCGGTCTGAAGATCGGAGAACGAGGCGATGCTCTCTGGTCTAGATCAGAACGAGGGCAGGTGACGTTCTCTGTCAAGTAGCCGGCCTGAAAAACAGTAAAGTAACGCACCATTTCTCCACTTTTTTTTTTGTTCTTGGGTCACTAAGATACTGAACAATGGTCACACACTGGAGAGGGCCACCAGCTTTACTGAGGCCACTGACCCAGGGCTCTCTGGGCAGAGACACATCCTGTCAGGGCTGGGAGAGGGCTTGCCTAGCATGCACAAGGCCCTGGGGTTGGTCTCCAGGGCTGCAAAACACAGAGACCCTCACAGGCACATCCAGAAACAGTGCTTAGCAAAATACCTGAGCATCTCCTGACCAGTCAGCTGGGAGATGGACAGTCCAACATCACACTCACCACGCAGGTATTTATCTACGTAATGTCTTCCATTTTCAAAGAGCTTTCTCTTTTACCTAAATAAATGCCTCATCTTCAGTAATATTCTCCAAGACATCACGATTTGATTTACTGGTGACATTTTAGTCCTAGTTTAGTACCACTTCCACTTGCTGTTTCTCAGGATATCAGTAGACAGTCCAGCCTGCCTCTGTGAAAACTGACAGATGCCCGGCTTGCAGAATGCTTGCCAGTGGGCTCCTGCAATGTTCTGCCCTGTTCTGAGGGGATGTTTCCTGGTATGACTTGACTGTCCCCAACCAAATTCAGGTTGAAATTCTGTTCTCAGTGTGAGTTATTAAGAGTTGGGACCAAGTGGCATGTTTAAGAGGTGATTAGGTCATTAGGGCTCTGCCTTCAGGACTGGGTTAACCCAGTGGTGGATGAATGGATCATTTCATTGAAGGATTAATGAATCTATCCATTATTATTTAATGGGCTGATCCACTGATGAGAAACGGATTCATCCATTTATGCATTAATGAATAAATGGGAGAGTTATCTGGAGATTGCACCTGATATAAAAGCCAGTTTGGGTGAGTCTGCATGTGATGTGCTCTCCCATGTCAACTCACCCACAAGGAAGACCCTCCCCATCGCTGAGCAGATGCTTTTGGACATTCTTACCTCCAGAACTGTGAGCTAAATAAAGGTCTACTCTGTATAAATGATCCAGTCTATTCTCATTAGATGCAGAAAAGGATTTACACAATCACCAAGAAATGGGAGTGGTTCCAATCTTTTGGGGATAGTTCTTCTTGTTATTGCCATTTCTTCTTAGTTATTCTTTCATGCACTAGTCATCTATTTTATTCTAATTATTCCATTTATTTATTGAGTATGAGTGTAAAAATAATACATGAGTGACTATTTTTGTGCAATTAAGTTGATTGCTAAGAACAGACTTGGTAACAGTTATTCATAAAATATTCTGCCAGTGAATTTGGTGTGAGACAACTATAAAAATACTGGGGAAAAATGAAAAGTCGATGGATGAATTCTACTCTCAGTTGCTTGTCTAATGTCTTCAAGTCTGATACTTCTTTTTTTCTTCTTTCTGTTCCACACCTCATTTTACTTGAACTTCAGTTACAGGTGCTTAAAACAGCCATACTCTTCTCCCCCTCCAATGTTAAATACATTTTCCCTTTTCTTTTCTCTCAGTCAAGCCCTATAGCAATTAATATTGGCCTAAGATTATGTTTTTGAAGATAAAAGCTTCCTTTGGGTTTTGGTATATGTTTTGATTCACAGAAGTTGAACTAAAATTTTGCCCTTAGAACTGTCTTGTTTTAGACGCATTAACGTTTCTTTTAGGATGAGTTCTCTACTCCTACGATCTGTGTCATATCACACTCCATAGCATGTATCACCTGCACTTTGCCTATTTTCATACTAGTGCAGAAATAGCTTCAGCCAGCACAGTCAGCTTCCTCTCTGGAAGGCCGACACCCATTCACGCCGTCGCTAGTGTGCCAGGAGATGGTATTTCCTCTGGTGTTTAAGAAGTGAACCAACCTAACAGGATTCTAGCTGAATTTTCTCCATCTGTGAGAACACAGACCTCTATTATTAATTTCCTTTTGGTGAATTTAAGCTACTTTTTAAGACATGTTCGCCGTTCAGCTCTCATTCCAGTGAACTATGTTTTCATATTCTTGCGGTTTTTTCTTCTTGGAGCATTTCTGTCCTTTTGTCTATTTGTGTTAGTCCCTTAGATTTTAGGTTTTAATTGTGGATGTTGTTAGTTAGAAGTTAAGGATCCAATCCCAAATGGCATCTCTCTGTTATTCTTATCTACAATGAGTCATCCTCAATTTTAATGAAATAATCGCCAACACTAGTGTGCCTCACATTTTCTGACTTAGAGGCTTTTTATGAAGCCCTTTTCCCACACCCAATCCAAGAGACGTCAGTTAGAGCTGCCTCGGAGAAGCAGGAACCCCAGGCAGGTAACAGAGGGATTAGGCCTGTGAGAGACCCCGGCTTAGCTCACTCGGCACAGTTGGAAGCTACCTGACAGGGCCCAGATCCCTTCCCATACCCTTGCTCCTCAAAGGTGGACCCTGGACCCAGAGTCTTCGTAGCACCTGTCAGCTCGAGAGGCACACGGAGTCTAAGGCCATACCAAGCTGGTTGGAGTGGAATCTTCACTTTTAACCAGATCTTCAAATATAGTGTACATAAAATAAAATTTGAGGGCAGGTGTGATATATAGTATTTCCTCATAAGTTTTCCATTGGTATTTAGTTCTCAGTGATGGTTATACTTTTGCATTCATGTATAAAGGTATGTTCCTATGTATTTCAAGTATTTAAATATAAACATTTTCACGTAATATACATTTTATCCACATATGTCAGCTTTCTTATCAGCCTTTAGTAAAACTCCTCACCTTCACAGCTGGAAATAGGACCTCTTCATTATGCATTAACAAATCAGCACAGCGACACACAATAAGGCACCTATTCTGCACCATTGGGTTCTGACTTATCCTTAAACAATGATTCCATGGGCCAGGGATTTAGCTCAGTGCTATAAGCACCTGCCTGGCAAGCACAAGGTTGTGAGTTTGATCCCCAGTACCAAAAACAAACAAACAAACAAACAAAAAACCCAATGCCTCCAAAACTCAGTCTGCTTAGTTTTTTTATTTGAATTTACACTTCTTTTTAAAAAATTTTTATTTAAAGAGAAAAAAGCAAAACAAAACAAAACAAAACAGAATAAAGGGTAGCAACAATACAGAATTCCAAGGAATAAAGGAAAAGAACAACAACAAAAAAAACCTAAGAAATTATTACTTGAGAAATTACATACTGACTTCTTGGAAATAGTTGTTCAAATTACAAAGTTAAAACATGTAAAGTAGACATTCAAACAGTGAGACTGTTAACAGTTCTGCTCCACGATCTGACAAAAACAGCAATATGGTCATCCATCTTACCCACTCAAATATACATGCAATTATATCAAAAGGGTGAAATTAAACACAACAAAACAGAACAAAGCGGATCACAGGAAAGCAATGTAAGAGACATAAATTTCAAAACTAGACAATCGGAGATATTCACTCTCTATCATATTGACTCTTGTTTTCTTCCAAATAGTTGTCCATATTGTCATATACAGAGAATTCACATGAAACAACCTAGTATGGAATTGATCTGAGCAGAATGAGGAGAGCATTTCAGGTCTTCAAGACCAGGCATTAGGGAAGCGGTGAATGGCTGTCATAGTGTCTCTCTCATTCTCCACAAAACAGCTGTCCATACCTTCATATGTGTTGAACTTAAACAAGACAAAGCAAGCTAAAATCACTTTGAACAAAAAGTGATAGTTTTGCTGCTGGACTTCACATCATGACATTATGGAATCAGCACTGAGTATTGTAATGTCTCTTTTTCTCCAAAGTAGTTCATTTCAACATGTGTTATATAGTTGGTTCTCGTAAACTGTTTATAAGCTCTACACATGCATGAGTCTCTACATGTATATCTATCCTTTCTGTATTAGAGAAAGCAAGATAAAACAAAACAAAGCAAGATAAAACAAAACAATTCCTACAAAAGCATGAGGCAAAAAAAATCACATAAAACCGCAATACAAGGTGATCTACAATGGTTACCATGATGTCTCAGCAGTATATAACAACATTAATAAAAATGAAGCATTGGAGACATTATAAAACTTCAAAAGCAAGTAATAATCAAACCAGAGTGGGTATCTTAGTGAATCTTGTCATCTTCAGTGTAGTTGCCTATACTCTTAGACTTGATGCTATCAATCATAACAGATTTAAATAAAATCAGTCAATACAAAGTAGCAATCTAACAAACCAGATTCAAATAAGAGCAGTCATAATAAGACAGTATAACTTATAAAGGACTTCAGATTAAGTTGATAGGAAAATTGGGGATGATTACCATAATATGTCCTCTTATTTTTGGGATAGCTGACCAGGTCCTCAAGTGTAGTGTAAGTACACTTCTTTTTAAGATGTTTAAATTTAACAAGACACGTCTTATCTCTTTACTTTTCAGATTTATAGTTCTCCAAGTGCTTTTCAATACCTTCTTTTAAAAATACCCATGAAGATGTTACAGCATCTTAGTTATGTAATCCCCAGACAGTTTATCATTTTTGTTAAGTATAATTAGCACCTAATTTTTAAGTAGTCACAGCTGATATAATAAAACCCTTGATTATTCTAAATAGAGTTTATGTCTTGCAAATTTGTTCCAATCTCCTATAAATTTTCACTTTTATAGTTATTTGGGTACATAAGTGAAGAAATTTTCTGTATCTAAAATGTTTATACAATAATTTCAATACTCCTATCACTTTCTTTCAAAATTATCTATCTGTGAGGCTATCCTGAGATGTATTTAATAGCAGTATAATGGCAGGAATCTTTGAACTTTGTAAAGAATTGTATTTGCTACAGTTTTTGGGAGGTGATCTTCATCAAATTAAATAAAAAACCCTTCTATTCCTCATTTGCCGAGACTTACGGTAACAAATATGTTGAAATTCATTTTTAAATTTATTGAAGCAAAAGTATCCATTCTTTTATTTGACTAACTTGATAAACTGCACTAAGAGAGATGTAACTGTAAAAAAAAAATCCTTGGGTGATTCAAAAACTCCTAACGCAAATGCAACAAGTTCTTTTCCGCGTGTCTCCGACCCTTCTTGGATTGCAAGGTGATTAGTGTTCCCACAACACGTCCCTAACTTCCTTTCCGTGGGAGATTTTAAAAAGACATTTCCTCCTTTCGGTTTATGAGACCTTGGAAGGTTTTTATATTTATTTCCATTGAAAATGTTGGCCCAGGGGGTTCCATCCTCATGGACCAGAGGTAGTGGCGCAAGGGAAAAGCTCCGCAAAGGTGCAGCGGGAAACAGGTGCCCAGCAACGCAGAGGGCAGAGGAAGCCGGTACGGGAAGGCACCGGGCAGAGAGACCCAGCAGGTCAAGTGCAGCAGCGAGGGGTTTTGAAAGGACAGTGGGGCCCCGCTCCCCTTATACCTCAAGTCCAGTGACCCCACCATCGTGGGAGAGGACCTGAAGCCCTGAAAGTGGGAGCCCGTACCAAGAAGCAAAGTGGCCATCAGATTCCTCGCTCTTGTCAATGATTTCACCTTTGGTTTTGCTGCCTTTCCAATCGATGTTGTTGGTTTCTGCTCTAATATTTATTTCCTTTACTTGCATGTTTATTAGCTTGCTTAATTAAAACTGCTTGAGTTTTTCGCTTGCCTTAATTTGAGTTGTTATTGACTTCAGTTCTCCTTAATCTACTGTCCTGAGAGAAACGTTAGTTACGAATTAATTTCAGATGTTCTTTTGTCGCACGCATTCAGTACTGTAAGTTTCTATCTCCATGGTGCTTGTACTCCATGCTGAAGTCATACGTAGAATTTTTATTTTTGTTTAGTTAAAATATTTCCTAATTTATTTTTACTTACGACAAGAATTATTAAGAAATGATAGTGTAATTTGCAAATGGTTTTTAAAATGTAAAAGTTGATAAAAGATGAAAACTTTTAATGTTTTTGTTATTGATTCCTAGCTTAACTTGATTGCATTCTAATGGTATATTTTGTAAGATTTCCATTCTTTTACATTTGTTTTGGTGAGGCTTTTGTTCCTCCTTTTTTTTTTTTGTACCAGGAATCAAACTCACGACACTCATGTTTGCCAACCAGGCACTGTGCCCCTGAGTTATATCCCCAGCCCTTTTTTGGTGTTTTTTAATGACTCATACTATCATATGCTTTATGGGATCTTTCTGTCTTATACAAAGTATTCCACAAAAATGAGGTTGATCATGTTGATTGATATTGTTGTTCAGGCCATCTGTCCTTAATTTTGTGTACTTTTTCTATGGGTTATGGAAAAAGTGTTGAGGACAGCAGCTATCAGACTGGGTTTGATTCTTTCTCGTACTTCTCTGCGTTCTTTCTCCAGTGTTAATATGGCTGCTGCTGTGGGTGATACACATTGAAGGTTGCTGTGGCGTGGAGTACTAACCTCTTTAGCTCTGTGTAATGCCCTCCTGCTCCTGTGTATGTTCCTTATTGTAAGACAGGCGTTTTGGAGTCAATCTGTCCCAACTTTGTTTTGCTTGATGTTAGTGTGGTATAACTCATTGTTCTTTTATTTTAACCTGATTCTTTATATTTAAATTAGATTTTTAAAAGACTACCTACGGCTGAATCTAGATTTTATTTTAAATTAATGCAATAATGTTAGTCTTTTAAGAGGTGTTCTGAAGTCCTTTAGAAATTATAGTGGTCATTGATGTCACATGGACTAAATTTGTGCATGTTTTCCATTCAATTTCTTGTTTCCTTTTTCCTTTTTTCTGCATTTTCTGTTTAATTGAGCATTTATGTGATTCCATTTTATAGGCTTTACTCCTCGGTATCATAAAAGCTTTATGAGTGGTTTTCATTAGGTTTCAATAAAAATTTAAACGTATTGAAAACCAAATATCAGGTCTACCTTCAAATAGCTCCATGCCACTTCCCATGCCAAGCAGGGACCTGACTATGGAAAATTCTCAGTGCCCCCTTCATCCAGCCCATGCATTGCTCTGGTTCGTTCTCTTTATCCGTACCCTAGAATCCCTGCTGGTACAACACCAAGATTGCTTCACAATTGTCTTCTATGCCAGTTGGTCAGGAGCGAGGAAATAAACATTTGATACCTTAGCTCACTGCTTCTCAGGCGTCCTTCTGCGGTGTAGACCTGTGCTTCACTGACCTTGGTTCCTTGCTACCTAAAGAACGGGACATTTCTTACAGGATCAGTCAGTTTTCTTTGTCTCAGACATATTCACTTCTGCTTTAGCCTTTGTTAAATTTTTGTGCTGGGACCCAAACTCAGGACTGTGTGCTTTCCAGGAAGGCACTATACCACTGAGCTATATCTCTGGCTCTGCTTTACCTTTAAATGCTTATTTTACCGAATATACATTTCTAGGTTTATTCTTTTACTTCCAACAATTTGAATGTTTTATTATATTCCTGTTTGAATAGTTTTGAGGGAAACTTGTATGTGAGTCTTAACCCTGTTGACCCCCACCCCACCTCTGGTAGGATCTTTCTGAGCTGCTCAGGCTGGGGTAGGATCTGGAATCCTGCACCAGCCCCCCATACTGCTGGGGCATCAGAAGTGGGCACCACATCCAGCTCCCTGCTTCTTTCATGAGGAAGGTGTTTTCCACTCTGCCACCCTTTGAGACTTGATCTGCACCCTTAGTGTTCCATAGTTTTAATATGGTATGATGAGTGCTTTTGTTTTGTTTTAGATGTAGCTTCTTACTCTCTGAGCTGATTGGTTCTGTGGTTTTGTGCCTGTTACTAACGAGTTTTCAATTACATTTACTTCAAATGTTACTTCTGTTCCATTCCCTTTTTCTTCACCTGCTAGTGTATTTCTCTTTCCTACCTTAATTAGTGGAATTTTGAGGGTCTGATCTTCATATTCTCTGATTCTGTCTTCATCTATGTTGAATCTACTAAAGAATTTACAGAAGTCTCTTTTTATTTCAGTTATCCCTTTTGATTTGCTTTTGACCTTTTGTGATGTTTTCCTTCTCTTTTGTCGTACTCCTTATTGGGACTTACATATTTTTCACTTACTTGATTACTGACATTAGCATACTAGAGTCATGGTCATTTTTAAATTCTAGTATTCCAACATCTGTCTGTGTTTCATATGAGCCTTATGGTAATGTGTGCTTTCTTGACTTAATGCAAGAATACTTACACATTTTTTTTGAGAACTGGACATGGTATGCTTTGCAGTAGATATTAAGTTACATAGACATTGAATATTTATTATTCTTTTTGTCTTCAAAGCATTTATATTAGTGCATTTAGAAGCTGGGCTCTGTTTAATGTTTGTTGCAGCAACAGTTTGCAGAAATTTCATATGCTTCTATTATTATTATTATTTATTTTTAATATCCCCTGGTAGCTTTGGAGCTTCCTTGTCTACTGTTTGGTGGGGAAATTTGGTGATGTTCATAGCGCTGTTAGTGCTGTTACATTCCGGAGGCTGCTGGAGGGGTGGATGCAGTGAGCGTTTGTATTTTAGTGGGGTAGGTCTCAGGCATTCGCTCTTCTTAAAAGCTCTGTCCCTTTGGCAGCTCACACCCTCTACCCCTTTGGCCATCTCCTCCTGTGGTTGTAGTGTTTCCTGCCTGTTTCTTTGAAAGCCCATCTTTTGTCCGGGGAATTCTTATTTGACTTTTTTGTCTCCCTTGGGTGAGACAGGAGACTGCAGTGCTGTTAGTGAGGAGAGTCCGAGGCACCCAGGACAGCTTTTTTCTGCTCCCCATGTCAGCACCATGAGATCTTTCTCAGATCCCCGCCATGAGAATCTCCTGGGGTCCCTGGAGGAAAAGTGGCAGAAGTATTACCTTCTCCATGTCTGCTGGCCCAGGCTCATCTCTAATAGGGCTTCCAGGTCACAGGCAGTCTCTGCCACTCATCACAGATGCATTCAGCTGTTCCTCCCAGGACATAGAAGTGGCAGCCTCTGCTCCACCCGGGGCATCCTGCCTCTGCATCTGTCAGGTGCAAGAACCCTCTCAGATTTTATGAGGGCACTAAACCCTGACCTCTGAGCCAGGGAAACGTCTTCCATCACTTGACTGTGTGGCTGGGATGGATGCTATCTAAGCTGTTTACATCCTGGGGCTGACCCCAAGTCTCCCGAGACGTCCACCACCTGCTTCCACCATCAGCCTTTAACATCACTACAGACTTCAGGGGCCTGGTCCTGTGGTCATGAATTCACTGTCACAACAGTGTCCAATGCTTTCTGAAATCCTTACCTGGGGACCCCTGCAGCATCACATGTTCTTTATTTTCTTACAATTTTCCTGACTTCTTTGTGTTGTTCAATATTATCAAAGTAAACACCGGATTTTTCCAGACTTGCAAATGTGCCTCTTTTTATTCTGCTCAAAATAACTTCCTTTACACATGCCTTTGGAAAATGATGTACACCATGGACCCTTCTAAACGTATAATGCCAACTCAAACCCTTGTCTGAAGTAATCAATTACATAAAACATCTCAGTGGGTATAGTGAACTCCCATACCCAAGTTCAAACATTTGACTCCTAAATCCCATTTGGAATCTGTTCCCCGGCCATTTCCCACCTCCATGAGCATCACCTCCTGGGAGGGAGAGAGGCCACAGATGGGGTCACCATTGAGTCCCCTCTCCACTTCCAGTCTGCATCCAATCTATCAGCCATTTGTGTTGTTTCTACATTCAGTTGTTTCCCTATTGCATTATCTTAATTTGGAGAACAGCAGCTTCTGCCCAGCCTTTTCTCTTCCACCGTTGCCTTCTTCCAATCTGGTTTGCATGCACCAGCTGAAGTTACTGTGTGGAAATCACCCAGGCCTTCAGCAAAATGCCTCCAAAGGTGTCTTGTGGCTCTGAACATGGAGACTCCTTATCTTGCTCTATTTCCTGTTCCTATACTCAGTGCATGTTGCTTGTTCCCTTCTTAGCACTCGTTCTAGTGAGGGAAAGATCTGGGATGTGTTTTTGCTCTTCCATTCTCTTTCTGGAGGTGATTATTAGACCCACGTCATCAGGGACCCAGTTTGTCCACTGAAAATGTCTCTCCTGCACACAAGGGCTCAAGGTGGCATGAGAAGCTTGATTCACTTAAAATCTGGGAGGCAGCCACAAATGGGACATGTGACTGGAAAGTGAAGGAAGTGCTAGAAGGAGCAAGCTTTAGAACCCAGATACTTCTGCTACAACAAGGGGTAAAAAGTGGCAAAGGTATACAGTAGTGCCCAGGCAACAGACAGTGGAATAATTACAAGTATGCAAAGAGAAAATAGATGGGACATTAAAATCTTTTCCATCTGACTCAAAAAAGGTAGAGAAATCATGTTTTTAAAAAGAGTACAGGCAAATGCTTTCGTACATTTAAGCAATGAAGACTTTCTTTTGCAGGAAAGAGAAACATCTAGCAGAGTTTGGGACAATTCCTAGTCAAATAATGCTGTTTTGGGGAGATCATAAACTTGAGCCCTCATTACAGGGTGATAAGGTAACCACAAACACGGCTGAGATTTTTTCAGAGGTGTCCTTGGAAGGAAAACCAGCGTTCTGCAAGGCAGCCTGTATGTCTGTGGACCTGTGGCCTGAAAACAAAGCCGAGCTCAGCTGGGGTCCGACCGCAGTGCAGGTCTGCTTCCCCAGGGCTCCCCAGCTTCCCAGCCAAGCTGAGCCGCTTCATGACTCAACAAACAGGAAAACCACGTTATCAAATAGTGAAAAATTCAAGTGCCCGAGGGAAGTGTTCATCACCTCCGTGTGTTTTCTGCAGAACAGTTTTAAAAATGAGTCCTGATGCTAGAAATGTGGGCCAATTCTTGGCCCCAGAAGATTCCCTAGGGTCCCTCCAGGGGGGGCACGTGGTCCTCACGCTGGTGGTGAAAGTGCCACCCTGCAGTCGCACACGTCATTTACTCCGGGAGCTTTCTTACTTCTCCTTTTTATTGTTGTTGTTGCTGTTTCACAGAACTTCACACGTGTTCAGCAAGTGCTCTGCCGATGACCTCCATCCCTGACCGGCTTCCAGAATGCCAGCACACTTGGTGAAAATTCAGGAGAAGAAGACAACGTGAGAAGCGTTTCTTTTTTTGTTTTGTTTTTGGCCACTTGGTTTTTATCCACAGTTCTACGATGTTTGCTTTGTTTTGTTTTACGGGACACCAGCCTACTCAGTGGGTTAATTAGCTGCTTTCAATGATACAATTTGGGAGGTATTGCTCAAATATCAGAGGTATAAAATTTTGTGTTAATTAAATGTGTGACATCACTTTAGATACTAAGCATTTAGTATTCATTCAATTCTCAAAACATGCACAGGGAAGCTAATGTTATTATTCCTCCTGGTTTATGGATGAGAACTGACGGTATTTTTCTACATGCATAAATTCACACAAAAAGTACGACTGCAGGACGTGACTCAGCCTTTTTTGACCTTTTATTGTTCTAAATTCAGCATATCACTTAATTCAGATGTTCAACATCTAGCTCTGGTATCTCAGTTTCCTGACACACTGGTCTGTACTTAGGCTTTTAATTTTCTTAAAAAATTTATTAGATGAATATTAACATTTATCCTGAAATAATTCTACAGTTTTGCCCATATTATGTAGTGGGCTAGAAAATCTTACGACAGTTTCACTTCTTGAATTCTTTCAATATATATAAATGCCTCAGTTTCCCTAGTTATTTATTCTTGTACTTCTGATTTCAAAATTCATACACATATATGGTGTGCAGTAGCAAATGCCTGTAATCTCAGAACTTTCAGGGACTGGGGTAGGAAGATCACAGGTTCAAGCTCTCCTGGGAAACTTAATGGGACCCAGTCTCAAGAAAATAAACATAAAAAAATAAAGGGCTAGAGATGTAGATCTAAGGAGAGGCCCTGGGTTTAATCCCCAGTACCACTCATATGTATTTGTCTAATGTCCAGTTCCTTGTCTGGCTTTTTTTCCTTACTTTTGTTTTTTGTGACTCTAACATTTTGCTCTTTATTTTCAAAATAGAGTACTGCTTTGTTCTACTGTGTGTTTCCATCCTTCTGTTGCAGAAAAGGTGGAAAGCAAAAGTGGTGGAAAGCAAGAAACACAGATTAATTAGCTAATCCTGGGCCAGATGTTTTATTGTTGAATAGTTACAGACTAATAGAAAATTGCACATTGGCCAGGGGTCTCTGTGGCAGCCTTCGCAAGTTTGTACCTTAGTACCATAGTGTCATACCAGATACCAGGAAGCTGGCCTTGGTACATGTGTGCAGTTTCATCTCACTTTAACATGTACACAGATTTAGGTCAGCATCATAAAACCAAGACTCAGAACTTTCCCGTCTCGCTTGCTGTGACTTTGAACTATTCTCCAGGTGAACGTGCCATGGGCCCCGCCTGGCATTTCTCAAGTTATCTTTTTAAGAGACTGGAAAAACACAAGCTGTAGCCACATGAATAGAATGAGGCCAAAAACCACGTGATCTCCTTGGTAGAGTCAGAAGAATTCTTTGGCAAAACTCAGCATCCATTCATGATGAAAACACTGAAGCAAATAGATGCGGAAGGACCTTATCTCAGAGCAAACCACCTGTGGCAAACTGACTGCCAACGCTGTACTAACTGGGGGAAAACTGAAAGCCTCCCTCTAAAATCAGGGGCAAGAGAAGGATGTGCACTGATACCACTCATGTTCAGCACAGTACTCAAAGCATTAACCAGAGCAATCAAACAAGAGAGAAAAATAAAAGGGACATACAGGAAAGGAAAAAGTCAAATGATCATTATTTGCAAATATGATTCTTTACACAGAAGACCCAAAAAATTTTACCAAAAGACTGCTAAATTTAACTGACTTCAGCAAAGTAGCTAGACACAAATTCAACACATAAAACTAAATAATGTTTATATACATTAATAATGAACTTACTTAAAAAGAAATTAAGAAAACAATACTTCTCATAATGACATCAAGAAAGTTTAAATACTTAAGAATTAACCTAAACACAGAAACAAAAGGCCACTACAATGACAACTACAGTATTCTGAAAAGGAGATCAAAGAGGACATTAGATAGTGGGAAGATATCTCCTGTTCTTTAATAGGCAGAACTATAGGCAAGGTGGCTGCATGTCCAAGACTGACATACAGATTCAAAACAGTCCCTTTGAAAATACCAACAACGTTCTTTCTTTACAGAACTGGAGAAAACAATCCTAAAGTTCAGAATGAACCAGAAGAGAATCACAATAGCCAAAATCAATCCTAGTCAACAAGAGCAAAGCAGGAGGCATCACAATCCTAAATTTGAGGTTATATTAAAAAGCTACCATTATACAAAAAGCATGGTACTGACACAAAAACAGACATGGGGAAGGATGGAACAGAATAGAAGATGCAGAAACAACCCTAGGCATGTTTAGCTATTCAGTCTTTGACAAGGGGGCCAAAATATACACTGGAGGAAAGATATATTTAATAAAATTGAATATCCACATGCAGATGATTGAATTTTGAACCATATGTCTCACCATGTACTAAACTAAAAACAAATGGAATCAAAGATCTAAATGTTGAAAAGAAATGCTTCATATGCTAAATGATAAAAATAAATAAAAATCTTGGAATTATGAGCAAGGTAGGGACTTTCTGAACAGAAATCCAATTGCACAAAAAACAGCATTGACAATCAATGAACAGTATCATGTCAAATTAAAAATATCTACACAGTGAGGGAAACAATCATCAGAGTTGAGACAACTTACAGAATGGGAAAAAAATTGCCAGCAAGTCCTCAGACAGAAGACTAACATTTAGAATATGCAAAGAACTCAGAAAGTTAGACTTGCTATATGAAAGACCCAATCCAGTAAATAAAAAAAAGCATGCAAATGCAATTAACGGACAATTCTCAGAAGTATGAACAGCTGATAAACATACGAGACATTTTCAAAATTTCTCCACACTAGAAAAATGCAAATTGAAACAAAACTGAGGTTTATTTCATTTCACCCTGGAAAAAATGGTCATCATCAAGAACTCAAGTAATAGCAGATGCTGTAAAGCTATGCAGAGAAACGAGCCCTTTTACACTGTTGGTAGGTGAGAAAACTGGTGCCACCACTATGGAAATCAGTATGCAGATTCTTCAAAGAGCTATAAATAGAAATTCTAGTCCACCCAGCTATTCCCCCTCTAGATATGTTAAGGAAACCATGTAACACTGATATACGTGTCTTATGTTTAAAGCACTATGGTTCATAATAGCTAACTATTGGTAACAGTCTGTCTGTCCATCAGCAGGTGAATGGATTAACAAGTGGTATTTACACACCATGGAGTACCACTCTGCCCTAAAGAAAGATACACTTGAGTCATTTTTAGGAAAAAGGTTGCACCCTGAGACCATAATATTAAGTGAAATAAATCAGACACAAATGATTCCATATCAAGTGTTTTCCCTTACACTAGAAAACTGAATGTAAATAAAGACCCAAATAAAAGTTAGATAATCAGAAATAGAGGGATAGGTGTTTCTTAAATGAGAGATGTTGGGAGGGGAGAGGAGGAGAGAGGGACAAGAAAGCAATTAAAATGTTGTATGTACAGGCACCAACTCCCCATGAGGAGCTGAATCATTATCTACTGAAAACGTGCTCTAGTGAAAAATAAAAGCTGGAAAAAGAGACTAGGCAGAGGGTAAAACTCAAAAACAGTGAAGCGCATTTCTACTGTGGAACTGGAGGAGATGACATCATCGGAGACTCCAGACAGACAAAACTGTAAGCACCCAATTTCCTTTATCTCTATGCAGTGTGGAGACCTTAAAATCAGCTGTTCGCATGGGCAGGGCTGTGACTGTGGACTCTTCTCCCACCAACACCAAACCTCGAGCCATGCCATGCTTTGGAAAGATGCATCTCCCCAGGAGGAGGCTTCCAGAACCTCCTACTGTAGGTCTCTAAGCAGAGATCACCCCAGGAGCAGCAGGTCACCAGAGGTGAGCTTCACCTCAACATCCTGAGACCTGCTGATGGTCCAAGCTGGTACTGACACCCAGCGTTCGTCACCCTGCTCTAAGTCTGATGTAACAAGCTGCTCCTTTTCTCTGGTCCTCTGAAACTTACCTAAGTCCTTCTGGCATGAGTTGAATTGAGCAGACCTCCAAAGGTCAGGTGTTATAGGCTTGGTGTCCAGGAGGAAGAAGTGGGATGTGCTGTGGTTCTTTCAGCAGAGAGAGCTGGTGAAAGGTCATCATGTCCTTGGGCACACGCCCTTGAAAAAGACCGCCAGACATCAGTCTCTGTCTCTCTGCTTCCTAGCTTGCGATGAGATCACTTTTCCTCCTTACACACTCCCGCCATTGCTGTTAGCACCCTAACTGGAGCCCCAAAGCAATGAAGTTACCGGGTCTTGGACAGCGACTTCTAGAGCCATAGGATATACAATTTATTTCTCTATAAATTTACCACCTCAGACACCTTGTTATAGCATTGCCAAGCTGACAAACACACCTTTTTTGGGGTGTAGAAACTATCAGTACAGTTTGTATTTTGTCTCAGAATGATCATAATATGCATCGTAACTTGTAAATGCTGCTATAATTTCAAAATCACTGTTTCGCTGGATTCATTTTATGTTCTACTGCTCTAGCTGCTATTATATTGAAGACTGGTGACTTTCTTTCAGAAACAGTTATTAGCTAATACTGTCATATGCTCTAAATACAACATTTGTCTCAGATTTTCTTATTTGACAACGTAAGTGATTCTTATCTTAGCTAAAATGTGTAAGACAGAATTGTCCTGTTTTACAATTTTCTTATTTTTTACTCTTTGGTGAAAGGTGGTTGTCAATGAATGGGATACAAACTAGGGGTAGAAGGCATAAATTTCAAAGGCATTTATACCAAGTCATCATGATATAGTACAGGATGAAAAAATAAACCCTTAAATGCATTTTGGAATCTACTGTTTTCTTTTAGGGTATTGTAATGTCATTTTCAGAAATATTGCCAGGGCCATAGAAAGATAATTCAGAAAACTAATTATAGCTACAAAAATTAGTGCTATAAAGCATTACTATAAGAAATAAAATATTTTTGTGAAATTCTGCAACTTCAGCAGATTTGGATTTTTTGCCTATTATCTTTTTCAGAACTTTTTATGCAAATATAATTTTACATCTAGGAATCAAATGCAGTTTTGTGTCCTGTATTTCATCATAGACTTTTCTTAAATAACTGTTTTTTTTTTAAAATCTTAATTTTTAATATGTCATAATATCAATATAAATGCTATCCAATGCACAGAAAGATCATTTCCATTATTGTTAATAGTTAAAAATTTTTAAAAATCTTCAGGCATACATAAAGACATATACAGATAACTTTTCTATCATTAATGAGAACACATTTCCTTTATAAACAATCATGTATTGGTCTGGAGTATATCCTAAAAAAAAGATGCTGATTGCTATCCCCGTATAATTTATTTCAAATTCTTCCTTAACTTTAGAGGAATATTTTCCTTAAATCACATTTTATTTCGGTGCTGCATTCTTCTTCATTTTTCCAGGGAATGGCACTTTCCCAAGTGCCACTCATGTCCTACGTTATAGTAAATGCAGTAACTTCATAGGATTTAGGGGAAATACTCTTGCACCTTGAATTAGCAGAGATTCCCCAGGCCGGTTCATGTCTCAGCTCTGCTCAGTGTGGCCAGGATCTTACAGGAGCCTCCCGAAGGGGCAGTTGGTGAGTTTGGCATCCTAGGAACGACGCAGTGATAACAATGTTGGCTGAGGAATCGCTTCAGGCTGTGTGGTATAACGCTGCCTTCTTTCTTTTAATAGACTGTTTTCATCAAATGATTTCATGATAAATAGAAGCATCAGTGATGTATTTCAACATGAAATTGATCTATTCAGTTATTCATTCCATACTGTTTTTTCATGGCATATTTTAAAAGTGTACACCATTTTTAATAAAGAACAATAAAAATGAAATAAAATCTTCTCAAAAGAAATAAGTAATATTGAACAAATACAAGTTTAAGAAAAGGGTAAATAGGTATAATAGCTAATCTGCAAGAATGGAAGCAAATCAATTTATAGTTTATATAATGCCACATTTTTAAATAAGTGCATAGAATATTTGCTTATTCAGACAAACATAGATTTCCACAACTATATCTCATGTAATGCTTGGGATGCACTTACACCAAAACCACTGCTCATTATTCAGAAATCCAAGTTTAACTGTATCTTTCTTTTATCTGAAGTCCCTGTTTAAGATATGAGACTCATTGGAATTCCAGTAATGAGATTAAAAAATATAGTAAATGTTCTATTGAACAGTATGTGAATCTCCAACTTTCTCACTCCTCACACACAATACCACCAAATAGTCAAGGTGGCAAATTTGATGTTTTTCTTTTTATATTTGTATATCTCTTTTCTGGTATTTTCTCCTTCTAAATATTATTTATTCATGTATGAAATCTGCACATATCCACATTTATAAATGCATATCTATCCATGAATGCTAACCAGCTATCTGCAGTATTTTGAATCAAGTTATGAGAAGAGATATATCTCCATGATTGTTATTGCCTGTTTATATCATAGGGTTTGTAGAAGGTTTTACCAAGTAATGAAATGTTAGATGGCTTGTCTGATTCAAATAACCAAACTTTAAAAGGAGCTTATTCATTATTATGTAGAAAGCATTTTCCCAAGAGCACAGCTGCTCAGCTTTATTCCATTGAAACCTTCTCCTACTTAGCAAAATATTTAGATATGTAGACATATAGAGAGTGAATCATATTAGGGCAGAGAGGGCGTAGACAACGATTGAAGGGTAAATTCCAATTGTCACAACCTGTTTTCATGGTTTTCTTCTCCCCATAAATCTAGTGCCTTTGGGGTGTTGTAGTGGGGCAGAAATAGCAGAAAGATTCTTCACAGAACCTTCTCGTGACAACGCTTTTATGCTCTTTCTCCCAATGATGGCTGTTTCGTGACTAAAAATATTTCATTCAAGGAATCCATTAAGTCTCAGTATTAGACCATTTTCTTCCTACTACTATCCCTTCCGCCCCATAGAGCTGCTCAGCTGTAACAACTGTACTGCAGGAAACAGAATCCTGATCAAAGGTCATGGATATCAATGCCACTTGCTTAGCAGGTGCCCTAGAAATCAGTTTTAATGAGTCTGAACCATTTCTTCTCCTGCTGCTAGTTTATTGAAAAATTATAGGTGGTAGACTCCCTTGTAAGCTTTCATTGAAAGGGCAAAGAGGCCACCCCAAAATATCTCCTAAGGCTCATGCTCCTGTGGCAGAGACAGTGAGAAGAGTCTTGGGACCCTCTCCTTCCTTGAGTAACAGTGTCATCACTTGGCATGGCTGTGAATTCGGACTTGTTACTCCATGCGGAGCTCCACGGAGTGCGTCCCTGTGGTGTGGTTTGAAGTGATTATTTTAAACATTGCCAACGATTTCACAATTTCAATGCCATTTTCAGTCAGTCTCCTGTTTTAGTCAAATCCCGTCAGTCCTACCCACTGAGGTTCTCTAAGCCTCTGTCTCCCTTTAAACATCGATTTTTTAAAAAATATAATCAACAGCAATGTACAATGAACAGAGTGGAGAGTTGCTTCCAAATCTTGGCTGAGAGGCTTGAGAGTGCCCAGATAAGAAACCAAGAATCGCTCCACACTTGCTGATGAGGGAGAACCAGGTGCGGCCACGATGGCTGGTGGAAAAGCCAACGGTAGGCCGCGATTTGTGTGTTTACACACTTGTTTAAATTATGCATTCATCTGACTAACTATTTCAAAAATATTTAAACACTCTGTGTGTGTGTGTCTGTGTGTGTGTGTGTGTGAGCTTGGGGTAGGTGTGAAGTCACACAGTATACATGGTGAACGTGGGCTTTGGTCTTCGTTCTAATGAAGACCATTTGCTGAATTCATGAGCTTGGTATAAGTGGGCTTAATGCAAATGTGATTTGGGGATGATGTGATCAGCTCTTGGTGTTTTTAGAAGAATTCCGTGGCAGACTTGTTGAGTACCATGCTTATTTTGCATGAGTAATGGTTTGGTCAATGAGTCTTTTTTGACTTGATTAGGTGCATGGATCATTTTTTAGTGTGTAGCAAATTACTTGTTAGAGATGTCACTGCAAGTAATTATTCTGGAGTTCAAGTGGCTGGTCGCTCTGGCCAGGGTCTCTTTTCAGGTGCATCAGAATGGTAGCTAGCTGGCATCATTCTGAAGCTTGGCTGGCACCCCTGCAAGTGCTCCGAATGTGCGACTAGTGGCTGCAGCTTTGGTTCCCCATTGCGTGGCAAACTGCATACAGCTGATCACAACGTACCGACTGGCTTCTTTCAGAGCACAGGGAGAGGAAGGAAACCAGGAAAGAGTTTACTGTTCGAACAGTAGAGACGACACAGCCTGGCCCAGTGTGAGGGGGGTCACACCATAGTGTCAGGGGTTGTGGTAGTCAAGTGTCCATTCACGGTTTCGATCAGCAGGAGCTCGGGAACCATCCAGTGTGGCTGACTTCTGGGTATGAATAACCAGGTCGTGGCGGTGTGGCTACGCGGTTTTTATCTCTGTCGTTCCTTCTCTCTAGCACTGTTCCTCTGTCCTGCTTCTTGGGCCACCAGGATCTGAACAGCTTAGCTCTACCATGCTGTTCCACTGTGACACTTCTCGGAGCCAGCGGGCCATGGACTGAATCCTCTGAGCATGAGCCAAATTCAGCGCTCCTCCTTCAAGCTGGGGGTGTCAGGTCACCAGTGAGAAAGCCGGGTAATAAAAGGGTGTTCCTAGAGTTTGCTGGCATCTGTGGCTTCCAGAATGCTACGTATGGGAAGATCATAACATTTTAGTTTGTAATACCTAAAAAAAGTCAGTGATAGAGATTTTTGTCCTGTCACCTAAACAAAATGCCTTAATAGTTTTTATCGTACTGTTTACTAATGAAAATGATCAAACTGGTTGTGGGCCGCTTTTCAAGTCTTGTATCAGTTTGCCTTTCTGTGGTGCTCAGATGAAATATTTCTCTTGTTGCTGTTGAAATAATATTTCTCAGCATAAAATACCATATGAGAACACATTAGTTTTCACTACCTGATGCAATATATTACCTCCATATATTACCTGCATAAAAGAAATTTCCATCTGTGTTCCTCAGGCATTGTCCACACTCAGTTCTGTTTGGTTGTAGGACTGAGGCCCCCCCGACCCACTAGCTATTAGACAGGGACTTCTTTCTGGCTGCTCTCCAGGCCCTCTCTCGTTTCCCACGTGGCTTTCTCCAGCAATTAAAATTTTGTGTCCTCTCACAATCTGAATCTCCCTGGCTTCTTGGCTCCATCTCTGTGACTTCAACCAAGACCATGTCACACATTTTAGATTCATGTGAGTGGACTGGTTACATTCAGCAAACACCAGAAACCAAATTCACAAAACTGTCTGGCATTAGCAGCTGCGGGCTTCTACTGGTCCCCTTCCTTTCTGCAGAATTTGGAGTTTCTGAGGGTCTTTCCTGGGCTCTTCTTTCTGTCCCCAGGACAGTAATATCTCTATTGCAATGTAATATTTAAGACTCCTGGAACTTCATTTGAATTTCATGTTCTCAGTGAATTTTTATTTTTAAATATTTTTAAAGTATATTTTATGAGAATCACATGGGAATGAAGAATAAAGTTGTAATTTTTGAGTATCAACTTTTTATTCATGTTAGAAATTTTAAAGGATATGAATCTAAAAATTAACATCCTTGGGGGTTAGTAGGATTTGTTTTCGTTCGGCTTTCATGTATTTCAACTTCAGCAGTATTAAATATCTCTCTGCTAAGAACAGTAAATTCAGTTACATAGCTTTGTATAAGCTGACCTTATGATCTGTGAATTTGGAATTTGAAGATTTCTTTATAGATTGTCAACACATTTGGTAGTAACAGTGTACGTATAGGTAAGTTCCTAACCTTAGTTTTGTATTTTAAAAATCTCGAGGTTCTCTTTTGCCTCTTGTCCTCATGTCTGCATTGTTTAGTTTCAATTTTATTTCATTTCTTGGTTGGTTGAATTTTATCCTCGAGTGATTTAATTATTTTTTTTCAAACAAGATGATTGGTGTCAGTCGGGTCCTTTTGAACTCTAAGGAAACTTGAGCTTGCCTTGAGACAGGCTCTTCTTCGGATCTTTGATAATCTTTGATGATCGCTTCTCGCCAGGGAGCCACTCTTGTGGCGAACCCTAGGCTGAGATTCTGCGGGTCATTGAGAGTGTTTGTTTTACTCCTTGCTTGCTTGTAGTTGAGTCTTATCATTAAGGAGCTTCCTGATTGCACTATTTTTTTTTTTCTTTTTTGGTAACTGTAAAAAAAGCTCCTTGGATCTGTAGCATCCCATCATGATTCAGAAAACGTGCCTTCTGACAGATGTGAATTACACACTTTTGCTTCAGTTGTGTTCATCAGAAGCATGGTTTCATTATGTTGGCTCTTTATCTAGCACTCATTTCTTGTATCTTCTTTGTGGTTACTTGTTTCACTTTATTTTATAGACTTTCTCTCATTTGGTCTTTCAACCTGATGATCTAATTCATTTTGTTTACTGAAATATATCTGTCACTTCCAAAATGGTAGTTTTACCTTCTCAATCTGTTCTAAATTCTAACTGTTCACTTTTTTTAATTGTGGTACAATTTGCATGAAAAAATTCAGCCATTTTAGCTTATCAATATCATCATCATTATTATTATTTCTAAAGATACAGGATCATGCTGTGTTGTTCAGCCTGCACTGGAACCCTGTGCTTGAGGACCCTCCTGTCTCAGCCTCCCAAGTAGGTGCAAATGTAGCTGCATGGCACCATGAGGTTTTAGAAATGTACAAAGTACAGTTACCACTACTGTGCAGGTAGAGAATCATTCAGACCTACTAAAAGCATTTATGAGCACTACTGAAAGTACCTTCAGCACGCTGAGGTCCCGGAAGTCACTGGACAGTTTTGGACTTGGTAGTTCAGTCTTGTGTAGTGTGCCGGATAAGTGAAATATAGGATATGAAACTGAATCTTTCTTGCTACTGCATTGGTAATACATCCATATTGCTTTATATATTAGCAATCTGTTCTTCATTAACGCTGAATAATACTCCATTGCATAAATGAAAGAGTTGCTTGATTAACCCATTCGTGAATGGAAGGGCATTTGTAGTATTACTAGTTCTTGGTAACTTGAAAAAAAAATTTAGCATTCTCTCGTAGTTTTTTGTGTAAGTGGATTTTTATTTATCTCTACTATATCAAGCAATGAGAAAGCTAGACTGCATGGTAAATGTAGTTTTATAGGAAAATTAATTTCCCACAGTGGTACCAAATTCTGCTCCAAAGCAGCAAAGCCATCTTGCATTTACCCCAGTAATGTATGAGTTGCGACCATCTCCCTTCTCACCATCTCAGCAGTGGACAGTTTTTAAAAATCCTTTCCAGTGGGGTTGTAGTGTACTGCACTGCAGATCCGTGCTGTTTCCCTGATGAGTAATGATGCTGAGGTTCTTTCCGTGGGCTCGTTTGCTTTCTCCACGTGCCCCTCTCCCTTGGCTATGTGTCTGCTCAAACCATTTGCTCCTTGCTCTGCTGGGGAATTCGCTTTCTTGCTGTTGACACATCGAGCGTTCTCTGTAGCGTCTGAATATCTTCCCAGTCCTGCTCTTTATCACCACTTTCTCATGGTCTGTGGATTTTTTAAAATTCTATTTACAGTGACTTTCAAGGAGCTTCTAAGTTCCATGAAGCCTAATTATCAGTCTTTTATTTATCACGTACTTGTTACATATCTAAGAATTTTTCCTCTCCTCCAAGGTCAAACTCTTTTTTAACCTGCATATAAATATCCAAATATTCCAGCTTCGGCTGAAAAGATTTCTTAGTTTCTGTGTGACTGTTAAACTTGGTCAGACAGCAGCAGATCACACAGCATGTAGCATTCTGTGGGCTCAGGAGGGCAGTTCAGTTCTCCAACTAGGACTAACAGGACTGTCCTCTGGCTGTGGCTTTAGGGTAACACAGAAATCAGTAAATGCAAGTCCTTTAACTTGTTCCCTTGCAGAATTGTACTGGGTATTCTTTTTGCTTTCTGTAAGTTTTTAAAACAGCATGTCAATTTCTAAATAAATAAATAGTGCATCTGAGATTTGGATTGGAGCTCCAGACAATCTGTAGACAATAAGAGAAAAGCTGACCCTTACTAACGCTGACTCATCCCCTGAATAGTTTGTGATATTTCCACTTGTGTCTTCTTTGATATTTTTTATCTGCATTTTGGGTTCTCATGGTATAAGTCTTGCACATACTTTGATAAGTTGATATTTTAAAATATCTTTTTATGTTACGCTAATTGACACTTTTTAAATATTTAAATTTCTAATTTTTTATTACTGCTGCTTAGAAATTCAGTTGCTTTGCACATTTTAAACTTGCATTCAGAAAAGCCCTGCCAAACTGATTCATTATTTCTTGTAGTTTCTCTTGGAGATTGTGCATTATTTTGAGCACATGCAGTAAAGGCTCCTGTTAATTCAGACAGTTGTAGACGTTTCTTTTTAATTTATGGAGTTTTTACTCTTTTTCTCTGTTCTTAATTTATTCTCTACAATATTACTGCAAGGATGAATTAGAATGATAAATACATATATTTATTTTGTATTTTATATGATTTGTTGTCTATATTATG
>PVJX010002381.1:120000-130524 GCA_004027295.1 Dolichotis patagonum
CCATTAGGAAAACCTGCAAAAACCTTCACAAAGAAAAGCTAATTGAAAGGCCAGCTTCGGTGTTTCTGGTTCATCTTCGAAGGATGGCAGTTTTATAGTTAGGTAGCAAATATTTCTAACACAGTAGCCCCATTTCAGTAATTTACATCAATCTCCCCTTCATTTTTCTTCTGTGCTATTCAAGTCTAAAGATTAAAATTATCCAGGAATTATAGCTAAGATAAATCCGGTGTCGATTACGTAGACAGGCCTGTGTAGAGGATGGTGCTCCGTGCTGCTCCACCGTGACCCTTGCCGGTAGCAAACAATCATCCCTCTTGAGAAAACTTTTACCAGCTGCACCAATCCCTTTTCTATATGTGCATTAAGTACTCGGACATGAAAAATAAAGCTGCTCTTCATTTTCACTATAGCATGTAAAACTAAAACTGATCTTAATGCGAATTTAAACAAATTGTAAAACATAAGCAAATAACATTTAATGTCCACTATCAGGAGGATATTTAATAATACATAATGCACAAGCATTAAAACTTACTTAATAGAAAAAAACTGAAGATGATTAAAATCCTGCACCTTAAAAGAAAGTTCTTACAATTTTTGAGTTCGTTTGCTGTCCATGGGGAAGAATTAGCCAGAGACATGTTCGGGACTCCTTCCTGTTTCTCCAGCTTCCCAGTGAATTACCCGAAGGAACTGTGCTCTGCACTTAGGAGCCACTCAGCACGAAGCTGCACAAAGTTTCCTAGCGGTGACACCGAACTGGCAGTCAGCCGAGGAGGCGGTATTAGAAATACTGATAATTCTGGAGTCCAAACACTTTTCTGTTCTGTCCTTTGCAAGCTCAGTGATCACTAGCCCGTGAGCAGGTCAATTCTGACTTCTCTGCGACTTGATTTTCACATCTGCAAATGAAAAGCATGAGTGATTCCCTGTGACATTGTTGCCCCCAAGGTCCAGGAAGTATTTGCTCCCCCTAACTTCTCTCCCATGAGGCCGAGCTTGGACTCTGGGGTCATCATCAGCACTGGTCTCCCTGCTTCTCCGATGCTGCTGAGGTCCTTTCCAGGTGGCTTTCTTTGTGTCCCCTGCCTCTAGTCTGGAGTGATCACCAAACACAAGCTCCTGGCCCCTTCTGTCCTTGTTACTCAGTCTCCTCAGCACTCTGACGGTGCAGGGAGCACATTTCAGGACCTCCACAGGCGGGAGAAACAGTGGAGGTGGGGAGAGAACGGAGGCTTTGGCCTCCACTTCCCCTTATTTAGGTCTGCGCTGGGGAAGCTGACAAAGAGTTTTCCTTTGGACACCACCTTCACTCCTGAGTTGGTTCTCCAGTGTCCCAGTCCCTTTGCACTGCTAGAACAAAATATGAACTGGGCATTGTGTAAATCAGAGCATCTTCTCTCTCATATCTATGGAGGATGGACGTCTATGATGAGGTGCTGGAGAAGTCAGTGCTTGCCTCTTTCCACGGACGGCGCCTTCTTGCTGTGTCTTCACATGATGGAAGGAGCCGAGTAGCACCCAGGGTCCCTCTTAGAAGGACGCTGATCTCTCCCATTCATGACGGCTGTGTCTTGTTACCTACCCACTTCCCGAGGGCTCCACCTCCTACAAGCATTCTGTTAGCCACTGTGACGAATCGTAAGGTGAGATGAAGGTAAATGAATGTTTAAAGCGTTACTGCAGTGAATGACACATGGCCATTCATCCTTTAAATATCCCCCGAACTGCTTCAAACACACTCATCCCATTGGTCTCATCTCTCTCTCTGAAGCACTTTTGGAAACTCTCTTTTGTGAGTGTCTCCAAGTGCACTGTGGTGGCTGCCTCAGCATCCTGACTGGATCCCAAACATTTACCTTTCATGTCCGTTTTGGCTTAGGGGACGATCTGGAAGTCACACAGTGGATAATGCGGATGGGAAAATGTGGCAGTGTTTTTAGAAGCCTACCTTGCTGTTGAGTGACACTAGGTAAAAGCATTCACCCTATTTTTGATCATACTTCATAAACACACAAAGAAAAGTGGATTTCCAGAACCTCTACGGCAAGTGTTGAGAATAATGGAATACATGTGCATGCTGGGAGAGAGTGTTCTGAAGGCGGGCAATGGCAATGTGTCTTGTGCTGTAATCTTTAAATTTAATACATACCTGTTTGATCAAGCCTTGTACATATCAGTCTGAGAGGGTCACAGACACCTAAATGGTGACCTTCTAGACACCCCTCCTGCATGTCCACAGAGGGATGTCGGCCTGCGGAATGGCACTTGCCTGGGATCTCGGCATCTAGGGAGCAACAGTGCTTGCGCCCCGTTGAGCGTCAACTCCAGAATGCTCTAGAGAGGTCAGTGCCTGCCTGGGCCGACGCCAATGTTCCATGTGCAATTCAGGCCTCTAATAAAGAGATAAGAGGCGCTCACCTCCTCGTTCCTTCCCTTGGTGGTTTATTGAGAAAATTGTTTGGGCAAATTGATTTTCTTATACTGATAAAACATTTTGGGGCAAATAAACACTCAATTTTGATTTAGAGTATGTTTAAAAATTTTTTAAAATGGGGGGATGGAGTTAGATCAAGGGATTGGTGGAGTGGGGGGATGGAAAGGGGATGAGAAAAACAATTAGGGTGCCTTATGTTTATGGACCAACTTCCTACCAAGAATGCAAACATTAAGTACTACACACATGTATGCGTGAACTAAAAGTTTTAAAAATTATCTTGCAGCTTGGTCGCATCATATGTGCACAATCAGAAACGCAATCAGTTTTACCAAGGGAAGGACTTCTAGAAAAGTTTATATAGTTAGCATCTTTCTCCCAACTCCCATCCACCACACAAGCCACACCCTCAAACCAGGTCTGATCACGGTGCTAACAGTGTCCCACAAACGAGTCACTGTCACTGTACAAACAGAGGCAGTTTCATCGGTATTTCTTCCAGTCTCTGCTACCATCGTTGTGCAGCCAGTCAGATCCCCAAAACACAACACTGCCATTAAGTGATTTTGAGAAACATTCCAATTTCAGAGGAATTAAGATATGAAACATTAAGTGCTTTAGAACCTACAGAAGATACCAAATAAGAGCAAGATTCACATTTAACCAAAGGAAGATTATCAAAGATGTGAGCCGCATAGGAAGATTCATTAACCAGTAGCACAAGTAATCACTGCAACCCAGTGTAGCAGAGGTTTGTTGGAAACGTCTCCGTGAAGTTAACCTGAGCGCGCTTTCAGTTTACATCCAGGACACAATAACCCATTTAGGAAGAATGCCCTTTGATTGGGACTGTGTTAACTTTGTTGCATGAACTGATATTTTTCTTCCTTAGTTGAACACACCTTTGCATTCATCTTGAAGAACAATATCTGCTGGGCACACGCGCGTGAGCTGGTGTGTGCACATGCGCATGTGTGCACGTGTCCTGGAGGATAAGACCCTAAAAAGTGCAGGACTGCGCTGGCCTGGTTTCTCTGCGCACGCGCGATCACCCGGGGCACATGCGCAGAAGGGCCTGGGTGCCTGCAACGCCGAATCGCGCGGTTTGGGTCCAGTCGGGGCCCTGCAAGGACACACAGTTCCCTCATGTCATAATAAGGTACAAATACCCATCCTGGGTGGCAGCATTTTAACAGGATAATAAAAGTGCAAGTGAAAAACTGAAACTGCCAGGATCTTGGCTTTGGATTTACTAGGCATAGAAAGATGTGTTCAGAAATATCAGCATGATTGTAAAAGTAGCAAATGACTAGCGTGAATTCCTTTTCCCGACAGTTGTAAGTCCCTTCTGTGTATGTTTGGGTGTCTTGTGATTTATCTGTTTGTTTATTTATTTATTCTCTCTTGAAACATAACTGATTACATCTCTTTGAGGTTGCATCCACTTTTGGAGTAAACATCATCCCTCGTGTCTCCGGAATCGCAAACACAGGGAAGTACTTTACGCCGGGGAGTTAATACCGGACGGGTGTCTAAGATCATGTATTTGTGAGGGTAAGGAAGCTGCCCTGCCTCCTAATTGGCTGCAGACGCGGAATCTGTTGTTGACCTGCGTGGCCACGCTCAGCGTCCCGGGGTTTGAGAGCCAGCGCAGGAAGTGACACGCAACCACGCCGCCGAGACACCTGTCCGGACCCTGCTGACCCCTCATGCTTAACTAATTTCCCAGTGACCTCCGACCCAGATTTCCACAGTTCCACAGGGATTTGTATCTTTCATCCGCTAAGTCTACACCTGCATTCAATTAATGGAACAAAACTCAACTTTGTTATCTGATGAACCGAACTCTGGGAGCCGTTGCGACGATTGTTTTATTATTGTATTGACAAATTGTCCCATTAACAACTGGCTACTATAAAAATCAATTAAAATCTTGGCTGAGAAGTTCAAACATAGTTGGAGAAGCAAAAGTGGAAATTAAATACTGAGTTAATAGTCTCTTTTATAATATAGTTCATAAATTAGATGCAACCAGATCAAAACCAGAAATTTGTGTTGAAAATAAAATGCTAAATTATAACAGAGCATATGGAGCCTCTCAGAATTTAGTTACATTTTATTTCGTGCTGATGTACTTTCCGTACTTTGCATGCATATCAATGCTTTATTTTACTTTCTCCAACATGTATTTCTAAATATTCTGCTTCTAGTGATTCCTGCTATTATTTTTGGTACATTATCTTGTAAAATATTTAATGAGTGAAATGAAAATATATGTATCTTTGTACCTTTGGCCATAAAAATATTACTCATTAATTTGTTTACCTACTAGAGTATTGTGTGCTTAGAATTTTAAGATAGAATCTATGCTCAAGGGAACTTAAGGCTCACAAGCATTTCTATTGATTTTAGCAATAAAAAATGACTCAAGAAGTTTCGTTTCTTTTGAGTATGTCATAGAGAAAGCTGATGATCTCTTGATACTTCTGCTGAGTACCTCTTTTTAACTATATTTTAAGCAAAAATAGGTAAAGTTAGGTGTGCTGCATCTAAACAACAATATGCTTAACGTATTTTAAGAGTCATTTAACTGAACTCCAAGTTATACTTTAGGAAATAATCATGAGGAAGAACCACCCTTGAATGAGATACAATGAAATCTTCAAGGCACAGTACAAGTCTTCCAAAGTACATTACCTTCAATGTCATTAAATCTAGCAAATCCTGGTGAATGTTGGTGAGGGAAATGAATTTCACCGAGTCACTGGCGCATTACCCCGGGAAAGTTACCCTGGGAAGTAACTTGGAAATGTATAACTTTAAAATTCAAAGGAGAAGAGAGAGATTTTATGGTGAACATGAGCTGAGTGTTTCACAGAGCTGTCAGTCTGCGAACTTTCCCTGAGAATAGATTTGATGATGGCGGAAGACACGCTGTTGTCTAAATGATCCGTGATCTCTGCCACTCACCTAAGTGATAGATTATTTGCTCTCTTGAGAGTTACTGCCAGTCACTTCTGAAGTTGGGATACTGATAATCAACCGGAAGCACAAATCATCATCAGGACCACAAGGATACTAACGTCAATGAAGATGTGGTGATAAAATGCACAGAAAAAGGAGTCCAGCTACCAGCAAGATAACATGAACACCCACTCCACATTACAGCCCTGGAGCTTGTTTGGGTTGGGATATAAAATATCCCCCTGAAGGCTCTTTGTGTCTCAGGTTTGGTTCTGGACTGATGGGTTTGGGAAGAGCTCAGGTGGTGAAAGTGCTGACCTTAAGTGAATAAATCCATTGCTGAGTTCAGAGCGGGATGGGCGAGGAGGAGGCAGGAGGAAGTGGAGCATGGGCATGTGACTCGTGTGTTCCTCTCTGGCTCTCGGCCTCTCTCCTTCCTGGGCACCGTGATGGAAGCAGTTCTGTTCCACTGTGTGCTCCTGCCATGGAACTCTGCCCTGCCCAGGCCCACAGCAGTGGTGGCAGTCAACCATGCATTAAAACTATGCACCAGGATATCTGTGTTCACCTTTATGTTGTTTATTTCAGGTAGTTAGTCACAGAGAAGAAAGGATAACCAAGACAAAACCCAAACCTCCAAAAATATTGATGAAGAGCCTGTAGTACACACAACTAACGCTTTCTAATAGGGTGCCGAGTGCCTTTGCTCATCTCATCCGGTTATTTTAGTAGCTTGCAGCTTTTCTCTGTTTCACAGGACCCATAAATTATTCTGTAAACAAACATATAGACATCAGTCATATTTTTCCAATAATTTCATAGTATGGGGAGCTTTTTTGTAATAAGAGATATGATGAAAAACTATCTGTGAATAATTAGATAAAAAAATACACTGCAGTAAAAGATAAATTGCCTTTCTTTCCTCTCAACTCTCCTTGTTTCAAACACACTTATCCCATCTTTCTTGGCACTTTCTGGAATGGCTCTGTAATTTCTCTTCTCTGATTGGCCTTAGTCACACCATTGGGGCTGATTCAGTGTCCTGAATCCACCCAAATGTTTGTGTTTTAGAGTCCACTTGACTTTGGGGAAGAGCTTGCAGTTGCCCTGGGGTCAGATCTGGTGAATGAGGTGGAGGAGGACACAGTGTAATGTTTTCATGAGCCTGACTTTCTGTTAGGTGACAGCAGTATCATTGTATTGTTTATGACACCATTTATAAGAAAACTCAGGAAAGAAGGCTTCCAGGAATATTTCAGAAAGTAGCAAGAAGAATGGGATAAGTGTGTCTGAAGTGAAAGGGAGGATTTTTCCAGAGATTATGGCAATGCATCTTTTACTGAAATAAATTTTAATATAAATATTCACCATGCATTTTTATCCCACACATTTTTTGTAAACATTCTTCCTACTCCATCATGCATCTAAGTGTTGTCTGTTTTTTCAGGCTAGTCTTGAGACCATCTCTAGTAGGAAACAGCCCCTTTGCAAGCCTATCACAAGTTGGTTGTCATTCCTCCAGCTGCCCTAAGAATTAAAATCTTTGGAACTCCACCAAACTATACTTCAAAGGGGTGAGGAATATATGAGAAGCACATGCAAAAATCCTAGTACTGTGCTGTTATGTTTGTCCTTCACAGGCTCAGAATGAAGTTGCAGAGGTGCTGATATTTCAGTGGATTTCTACATCTCAGTGGAGAATAAGGATCCTGGAGAGATCCATGAAAAGTGGCCAGAATGAGCCAGAGTAGAAATAGTTGACATGAGCAACAGTAAGGTTGACGAGTTAGCCAAATGCAGTACAGTACTTGCAAGGGTCTGTAGCCATGGGTAGTTGATTAGGATGTCTCTATAAATAGTAGGAGCTGACCTTCTATGTGGATTAATAGTCCACATAACCAAAACAAGCCAGCTACAGTGTCTGAGGCATTTTCCCATCACTGGGTCAAAATTCCCAAAGCCCACAATTTACAGGAGATGAGGTTTATCTGGGATTGTTGTTCAGGAGGATTCAATTCATGGTTGGTTTGCTGCAAGGCACAAATGGTGTGGCAGACGGGCAAGGGGAAGGAAACCTGCTGGTCCCTTGAGAGACCAGAAGAGAGAGAAAGGGGGAGACAAAGAGAGGAGCATCTGGGCACAAGAGTGTGCCATTCCAGGTCATGCCCCAGTGTCCCACCTCTCCCAGGCCTCACCTCCTACAGCGCACTCAGCCACTCATCCATGAACTCACCCGTGGATGAACTCAGTCACCTCTGAACACCTGAGAATCTGCGTGACATTTTAGGTCTAATCCCCAGCAGATACTTCCACATACCTTGGACTGGGTAATTGATGAATGATGTGCATTGTAACTTACATGATTCTCCGTCTGGGAAGTCCGAGATCCAGGAGCCAGTAGACTCACCTGACAGAGAGCACTGCCGGCTGCAGTGGACGGAAGGAGCTCCCTTCATCCTCTTCTATGAGGGCAGTGACCTCAGTCATGAGGGTGGAGGCCTGGGACAAACATTGCTCTAAAGGCCTCGTGTCCTCATGTTGTCACATCCCATGTCAGGTTCTAATACACACGTTTTAGAAGAACACAAGCATTTAGACCACAGAAGACAGCCAGGACTTTTTCCTTTTAAAAGAAGCTTTAATCATATATAATCCACATGCAACAAAACCCACCCTTTAAAGTGCGTAATTTTGTATTTTCAGTATATTCACTGAACTGTGCAAATCATCACAATTAACAAATGAAGTTTAGAATATTTTCATTGCCTCAAAGAAACTCTGTACATATCAGAAATCCCCTCTCTCTCCTCTCCCAGAAACTCGGCTCATGCACGCTGACTCACACCCTGTGGCCCTCTGTGACACGGCTTTCTAACAGCAGTGTTCTCAGACTTCTGTATCACAGCATGTGTTGATGCATCATTCTTTCTCAGGGCTGAATCGTACCCCTTATACGGATATACCACAGGTTACAGTGTATAGCTGGATGTCCCCCTCCCCCGCAGAGCCTCATGCTTTGATGAAGGGCAGGCTTTTTGCAGGTGGCTGAGTCTAGAGTTATGATTGGCTCATTGTCTAGCACTGGGAGTGGCAGTACGAATGCCACACCCACTCGATAGCCTGCATCAAAGGGAGGAACAGAGGCTTGTTTTCCCCTTTTGCTTTTGCTGTCTTCTTGCCCCTCTACCATGCCACTCTGTCTTGGAGCCAGCTGATTACAACTCAAACCTCCACAAACCGTGAGCTAAATAAACCTTTCCTTCCTTCATTTTGCACGTCTGGTATGTTTCATAGCAATGAGAGAAAAGTAACCACTAGTTTCGCTATTAGACCATTGGAGAATATTTGTGAATATTTATATTGCTTCCAGTTTGGAGCTGTTATGAATAATATGCTGTGAATATGTATATACAATTTTTTGTGAACACATCAAAGTTAAAAATCATTTGATACAAACTTAACATCGTCCATATTCTAAAATTCAACATTTTTGCTCCACCTTGCATACTTTGTGTTTCAGTGTCAATGTTTACATTTTTATATTGTGCATACATTAATAAAAATTGTTGCTATTTTAATAATGTTCTCTTTTGATTTCTGCACTCCGGATGACTTTAGTCACATACTAGCATTACACTATTAGAGTATTGTGAATTTGACCATATATTACTTTTATCAGTGAGTTTTGTATTATCAAATGTTTTCATGTTACTTATTAGGGTTCCTTTTCCAGCTTGAAAAATACTTCAAATATTTCTTATAAAACAGGTGAAGTGCTAACGAAGTCACTCAGATTTTGTTGATCTGAGTAAATTTCTTCTGTCCTTCATTTCTGATCGACAGCTTTACCAGGCAAAATATTTGTGGTTGGAAATTTTATTTTTCTTTCAATACTTTGAAAACATCATTCCACTCTCTGTCAAACTGCAAATTATTATGCAACCTTCTGATAGTCTTTTATTAAAGAAAGAACTGAAACAAAGTTTCTTAACAAAATTTGTTTTGTTAAGTAACAGTAGTGAGTACACTGTATATCATTATCTTTAAAGTAGTTACTCAAAGGACAAGCATAGCTCCAAAGATTCTCTCTTGTAATGAAGAAAAAAAATAGATGTTAATATAAAACTTTCTTTGTGATGACCTCTGATGGCCCTATGGGTGATACCTTGTACATAAGCAGTCCCTTTTCTCTTGATATTCTCAAGATTTTTTTTTTTTGGTCTTTGAATCTTGATAGTTTATTTTACAAGTTGAAATTGTCTTCTTTGTGTAGAAACTGACTAGAGATAGTTGATATTTGTGTAACTGAATATCCAAATCTCCTAGATTTGGGAATTTTTCAGCATATTTATATAAAGGAGTTTCTTGTTCCTTTTTCTCTTGTTCTTCTGATTCTCCAATAACATGAAATTTATCACCCTTTATGATTTGCCATAATTTACATAGATTTTTTTTTTTGCTCCTTTTGGTGTTTTCTTCTGGATACTCTGAATTTTTCAAATCATTTGTCTTTCAGTTCATATATTTCTTCTTATGCTTAATAAAGTCTGTTACTGATGTTCTCTTGAATTTTTATCTTTTATCGTATTCATTGTTTCTAGAAAATTTATTTTAACTTATTTCTATCTCTTTATAAAGTTCCATATTTTTTTTCTTATTTTATTTTCCTTCTTTATGAATTTGTCTGCCTTATAGCTAACTGATCAGCCTTAAAACATTGACTTTGCATGTTTGCAGAGCAATTTGTAGCTCACCATTTATATGGTGGGCTCCTGAACTGTTACTTTCTATGACGCTATGTTTTTAGATTTCCTTCATACTTTGTGTTAAATATCAGGAAGCCTCGGTTTCCTGTTTCTGCATTTGAAGAAGAAGGTCTTTCCTTTACTCTGTGACTGTTTGGGGAAAGAAAAAAATCTCTCACACAGGCTGCCCTGGATTCTGAGACTCTTGAGCCTCTTTTGTGTATTCAGTAGCTCTGCTCCTCGTGTTTCCTCTTAAGGGTTGCTGCTTTTGTTGCTGCTGCTGTTGCTGTTGTTGTTGTTGTTGTTGTTGTTGTTCTTCTTCTTCTTCTTCTTCTTCTTCTTCTTCTTCTTCTCCTTCTTCCTCCTCTTCCCCTT